>RJWM01012878.1:0-55191 GCA_004363535.1 Dasyprocta punctata | reverse complement strand
TAGATTTCAAAGACAAGATAGAAGGAAATCCCACATATTTGCTATATTGCATACTGTCATCCTCCCAAGAGATGCTCAGACTGCTGGCCCCAGGTCTGCAAAATCAACCAAACAATACAAGCATTTAGTTGCTTTATGTACCTTAGTTGCTATCAGCTCAGCCTGTCCTCCAAACCAGCGGGTTGCTTACGGGTTGGGGTGGTGGGTGTTGATTCTCCGCCCTTGCACTGGTAGGCTCCAGGGAGGCTCTGACTTTTCTCTTCCTGGAACCTGTTGCACCACTTACCAGGAAGGATGGCTAGTTGTCTTCTTGTTGGATCTTTTCAGTCCCAGCATGGCGGGTTCTTGGGAGGCACTGATTTTTCTCTTCCTGGAATCTGCGCCACTTGCACCACTTACCAGAAAGGCTGGTTAATTTTGTCTTCTTGTTGGATCTTCCCAGTTCCAGCATCTAGATATAGGCTTTTTGAGGATGAGATTAGAAGCAGTATTTACATATATAATGTGTGGTCAGCAAATCACCATAATTTTAAGTGATTACAAAATAATAAAATTGATTGTCCTTTTGAGCCTACATATATACAAGCTCAAGGGCACTGGCAACATGAATATTGAGGCAGAGGTTAAAAAAAGTCTTATCTTTTCACACACCTACTGGCGGAGGGGGATGTTTGTTGAGTTGTCTGCATTTCACCAAGGCATCATAAGAATTTACAATTAGGATCAAATGCAGTATGTGAGACCACTTATCTCACCACAATTCTTACATACCCTAAATCAGTGGTCCCCCACCTTGGCTCCAGGGTCCTCTTTTGTGTGACAATTTTTTCCATGTCCAGAAAGGAGGGGTGGCTTTCGATAATTCAAGCACATTACATTTATCCTGCATTTTATTTCTATTACTGTTACATTAGATTCTCATAAGGAGCTTGAAGCCTAGGTCCCTGACATGCACAACTCATGGCGGGGCTCATGCTCCTGTGGGACTCTAATGTCCTGCTGACCTGAAGGGAGACCAAAGTCAGGTGGTAATTAGAGCCACGGGAATGGCTGTAAATACGGACTAGGATTAGCTTGCTCATATGCCAGCCGCTCACCTCCTGCTGTGTGACCTGGGAACTGAAGGCCCCAGTATGGTACTGATTGGCAGCCTGAGGATTGTGAGCCTTGCCCTAAATATAAACTGCTTCCATTTTTCTCATTTCTAAGAGTCTGTTTGGAAGAATAAGCACCAACATGTTAAACATCATCTTCCTTTAAAATACTCTAATGAGATGACTGAGTTTGAAAGTAGTTTTCACGCTTTGTTTTCACTAGCTGTGTTACCTCAAATAAGTTATTTAATCTCAAAATTCTTCAGTTCTTTATCTATAAAATAGGAATAATAATAATATCAATCATTTAAGGTTGTGAGGAATACATAACCTGTTTAGTAAGGAACACCAAAACAGATTATCACATACAATGAACTCTATACTTCTTTTCTTCTTATTGTTTTTTTCAGGTGACTATTGAACTCTTTAGGAAGCTACAAGAAGATTGGAAATAATGGTTTTAAGATCTAAGTTTTTGGGGTTTTTTTGGTGGTACTGGGGACTGAACCCAGGACCTCCACCGTGGGAGGCAAAGCTCTACCACTGAGCTACAGCCTCAGTCTAAGATTTAAGTTGTAAGTTTTGAAATAAAAAGTTTAGGAGAAAATATCATTTTAATTCTTACTTTGGGGCTTTAATTTTCTATAATATATATCTGCTCATTCATATATGAGTGAAATAAATAATGAATTAAGAAATGTAATATTGAATGGGATCGTATAACTCACAAATTGAATCTTTCATTAAGAAGTTAGGAAGGGACAAAAATGTCCTTCATTCAAGAATAAAAAGTTAACAATCTGGAAGACCAACTTTTTTGGAATGATAAAATGCAAGTAACAAAGTCAGCAGCACTCATTCATGCATTAATTCACTAATTCGCTCAAATGTGGCAGACACTTAGGTAGGTGCTAGGAATAGAGACAAAGGGCAATGTTGGCTTGAATAACACCTTGATCATGAGAAAGAAAGACATTCACTCATTGTTGAGGCGCAGAGTAGTCTGTGTTACAACAGAAGTGTGTGCAGGGGTTGTGAGGAAGGTACTGATTCAATGCGGGGGATCAAGAAGAGGGGATACCCGTACCAAAAATAAAAAAATTAAATAAAATAAAAGAAGAGGGGATACCAGGGCTGACACATGAAGAGTTAAAAAAAATGAACCAGACTAATAGGATAGGAAGGGTTTTTCAGGGTGAGGAAGTAACGTGCTGGACTTGTGTGCCTAATGTGGCTAGGTTACTGAGGATGGGGGGCAAAGTAGGAAAAGAAGCCAGAGGGGAAGGCAGGGTACTGGCCAATGACCTTTTTCTTTTGTCTTTTTTTTTTGTCGGTAGCAGGGATCAAACTCACAACCCTACACTTACCAGGCAGGCACTTAAGCCACTGAGCCAAGCTCTCAGCCCTATTTTTTTTGAGGCAGGGTTGCACTATGTAGTTCAGCCTGGCCTTGCTCACATCATAGTCCAAGCCAGCCCCGAACTCACAATGCTCCACCTACCTCAGCCTCCTGAGTGCTGGGGTTAAAGGCGTGCGCCACCACGCCCAGCTTTTTTGTCTTTTTGAGTCAGGTTCTCACTGTGTAATTCAGGCTGACCTTGAACTCACTTTGTAACCTGCTGCTGGCTTCGAACTCATGGCTATCCTTCAGCTTCAACCTCCCCAGTGCTGGGATTATAGGTATGTGCCACCACACCCATTCTGGCCAAGGAATTTTTAACCTGAGTGGAAATCAAGAAACAGAGTGCTTGGCATGGTTTGGGTTTGAAATGTGCCCTTGGAATTCATGTGTTAAAGGTTTTGTTCCTAATAAAGTGGTATTCAGAGGTGGGGCATTTGGGAAGTACCTGGATCATGTCTCTGAACTTATTAATGGATTAATCCATTGAAAGGCTTATAATTTGATGAGCTATTTGGAGGGAATGGAAATTTAGGAGGTGATACCCAGTTAAAGAGAGTGGGTCCTTGGGAAAGTGCCTGGGGAGTGTTTATCTTGTTCCCAGTTGCCCCTCCTCTTTCTTTGTTTTCCTCTTTCCTTCCCTCCCTTCCTCTCTCCCTCTTTTGCTCCTCCTCTTTTACTCCCTTCCTGGTTGCCATGAGGTGAGCAGCTTTGGTCTGCCACGCTCTCTCTGCCATGATGTTGCACCTTACTGCTGGCTCATCACCATGAGACAGTCAACCATGGACTGAAATCTCTGAAACTATGAGCCAAAATAAACCTTTTCTCCTATAAATTGATTTCCTTAGGTATTTTACCACACCAATGGAAAATTGTGGTTAAAGGCACGAATCTGGAACCTAACTGTCCAACTGCGAGAAGTACTTTTGCTGGTTTGGTCACCTACCAGCTGTGTACTAAGTGAGTCTGCTACTCAACTCAAGCCTTAGTTTCCTCCTTATGAAATGAGCATCAGAGCAGTAGCCATCTCATAGGCTTTTTCTGAGAATTAAATGCAACGATATGTATAAAAGTGCTTCAGTAAATGTTAATTATCACTATTACTATAGCAGAACTATTTGCAGAGCATGAACAGAAAAGTTTGTGCCAGAAAGTGCTTTATCACAGGAGTTTGCCAAGCTGAGAGAGAGAAGCAGCAGCAGCCCATCAGGTCAGAGACAGCAGTGGACACTGAGCAAAGAGGTTTTGAAATCCTAGGTTGGTCAAGGAATGATGAGGCCTTTTCTGTGCTGAAGCACTCAGGGAGGAGTTGGAGGAAATGTGAGGGAAAGTAAAACCATGGAGTGCTTTCGAGCAGTTAGTTTGGAGCTTTGAGTTAGAAGAACAATATAGCTGACGTTTGGGGAGACATCTATAGAGTGGTAGAGTGCAGCAGAAGTTTGAAAGCAGGAACCCCAACTAAGAAATCATTACAATAGCTATTGGTATTATAATAGCAACTTGTAGTTGAACCTGAAATAGTAATTATGGAAGGCTAAATATACATATTGACTTATTTTTATGTGGCAAGTGAATTGGAGGACTTGAGTATGATACTAAGTTATCTAGGTTATTCAACAGCGTTCTGTTGAGGTAGGCAAGAGTTTCTTTCAGTGACAAGAAATCCCAAAATATTAGTGATTTTTTTAACACTACAGGTTTATTTCACTTTCATGCAAATTCCAAAGCAGTTTAGGTGACTCTTTTGAGTACCTCTTCTCCATGCAGTGACCCAACGAATTTGGGTTCTTCTATTTTGTGCTTCTTCCATCTTTGATGAGGTAATGGCAGTAATGAGACCTCACAACTGCAACTAATATGCATCTTTCTGGAACTGTCCTACTCCTAACTTTAAAACTCAGTGGCAGAGCAAGCAGGAGGCATGTAAAACTATCTTAAAGGAAGAAAAATATGTAATACCTATTGAAATGTTAAAATATAATCTTTAGAAAATATCACCTGTTTGAAAAGATTTTTTTAAATTAGATTTTTCCATATTTTGACTTATTTTTTCTCCTTTCTAAAATTGGTATACTTGATGGTTTTAAAAATCTTTAAAATATTGCCTAAGCTTGTAAGGAATCTTCTTCCCCTGCAACCCTTAGCTTGCCTGGATTTCTATCCACAGAGTTTAGAATCTTCTGTCCCTATGGACAGCTTTCTCAGAGTTTCTTGAATGCTAGCAAGGATTTTGGCTTGTTAGCTCTTGGCTTTAGTGGACTAAGTATTTGAATTTTGTATTGTTCATCTCTTGGGTAATAGAGAGGGAAATAATATTCAGAGATCATATAGTAGACAAATCACTTGGCAATTTAGTAAAAGTTTATTAATTTAACATACATAAGAGAACAGCAAATCTGTCTTAATGAGTAGTCCTAACATAGAATATTCAGTCTGAAATGCAGTTTTAATGTCTTACAGACAGTGCATGTAATAAACTAAGCTACAAATGGATAATACATAAAATCATGTAAGTTAATGAAAATATAAGTCTTTAATGTACTGTATGGTAATGTATCAAAAATATGTCTTTCAATAATTTCTGAAGTACACTAAAAGTAAAATTTGTGAGCTTTTAGTTTAAAATATCTAGTGCTAAGATATATATAGAGAAACCATTTTATAAGTTTTGCTGAATTAGAATCACATGCTTCATATTAGAAACTCACAGATTACAAGGAAGTAGACATTTTTACTATATTTGGTCACGCTTTTGGTTACATTCAGGATATTAAGTTATGACTCATTCTGTGAAATCCAATGTCTAACCATTTTCATATTAAAATAATTTTGAAGTAAGAAAGGGATTCTTTATTAAAATAAACAGATGAAATATGAATACCATATATGGCACAGATATTTCATTTCAGTCTTTTGGGAATATATCACTGATGATTAATGTTGGGGAGGGCACATAGATATCTATTAGTATTAGCTGAAGTATGAAGAATTACTGTTCTTATTGAGAAAGAACAATTAATACTCATATGATTAGATCAATTTTACATGTCTATATCTGTTAATGTAAACAACCATTTTGAAGATAACGATATGCAATATTGCAACCACTGTCAAGTTTCTATCATCCTGTTTTGTAAACCTGTAATATTACTGCTGTGCATTTACTCTAGTCGTTTGTTTGTCTCTTTTGCTTTTTGTCTTTGTTATATGTGTCTTTTTTTTTCTCTTAAATAAAAAAAAAGAATTACTCTTCTTTCATCTTGGTTTGTTTAATGCTATTTGCCATTTACTGTTATAATTGAATAATGTGTTGGTGAACTACAGAGCCAATATTGCTATCAAAAGTTTGACTGGTCTATACTCATTCAGGTTTTTTTTTTGTTGCTGTTGTTGGTTTTTTGGTGTCAGGAATTGAATTCACAACCTTGTGCTTGCCAGGCAGATGCTGTGCCACTGAGCTACATTCCCAGCCCAAGTATATACTCACTCAATACCCTGCTTTCTTCATTCTTTCCTATAAATTCAATCTTCCCCAAACAGTTTTCATAGTACAATATCAACAAGTGGAAACTGGGCTTTGAGTGGTTCCTTTAGGAAAGTAACTAGCAAGAACAGTATCTACACCCAGATGTTGTGTAGCGTTGAAGCATTACTCAATATATTTTAAGCTGGGCATATTATAGTCTGTAGTTGAATCTGAATTACCCATATTAGCTACTTAGATTGATCTGACTCATCACATATTGCTATTTTCCTCTTAGCACAAACCACCACTGAGGCTTTTGAAACATTTTTAGGCAATCTTGGGAAATGATCAGCCGGAAGTAATGGAAGTTTGCAACTGTTTTATTTATTTATATTTTAAAGAGGAAAAAATGAAACAAAATTTCAAAGCACATTAATTAGAGGGTAACAATGGTTAATACCTTGTGCATTGTTATCTTCAAATCAGTTACTCAGAGTACAAGATATCTGCATTTGTGTGAACAATACTAGCACAAATTTTCTCATCAAAGAATTCAGAAAAATCAGTAGTATAACTATCTTAACTATCATATATATATACACACACACACACACATATTGTTTCTTTCAGCTTCTCACACTAGGGAGATGATACGATGTTTACACATGCGAGTCTGATTTATTTCACTTACGAGTACGGTCTCAAGTTGCAACTGTTTTAATTTACAAAAATGGCAACTTCATTTGTTTAATCCATTATTTTAAATTAAAAATAATGAATGTGTCTTCTGTACTTGATTCAGGTGAATGCGTTAACTTAAAATTCCTAAAAGTACAAACAATGTGAGTTCCTATCCATTATTTAATGGGACAGAGGACAATATTGTTTCGTAGTTCACCAAGACACCATTACAATTATAGCAGTAAATGGTGTGCAGCATTAAAGAAACAAGAATGCAGGCATAGTAATCCTTCACACTTCATATTTGCTAATAGTAACCTATTGCCCTCCCCAGCATTAATACTGAATTTAGGTAGGAGGGAATCTGTCAGGCAGGCTCACTGCTCTGTTCAGGGAAGCAAGTGAGTGCTAATCAGCGGTGGGTGGGGTGGGTCCTAGGGCAGAGCTCTCCTGGCCAGTCTGAGCTCATCTAGAAAGTGAGCCCAGGCAGTTCCAGCCTGATTCCTTTTAATGTCACAGTTCATTTGCAGAACCATAACTGGAATCAAGAATTAAAAAGCCTTGTATAAAAGTCAGTAACATTAAACCTTTAAGACTCATGTTTCATGTGTCATAAAAAGTCTATGAAAGGATTTTATATTCTGTACAGTGTTTTAGCACTTTCAATCACTTTTTTTTCAACATAACTTTTGTGAACACTTTTATAGCCTCTAAATGAAAAACTAAACTATGTGTCATTCAAAAAAACGTTTTATGGATCACAGAATTTAATAAAAGTTCTGCACCATAACAAGTGCCTGATAAACCTTTATTAAAATTCATTAAAAATATTGAAAAATATTTTAACAGAAATTAGACCTCACGTTTTGGTAAACATGACAAATCACTCTTCAAAGAGTCTACTTGTTTATCGCATATGCAGATTCCTCAGTGGTGAAATAATGGAATATAGGAATAAGTAATCTGCTATTCAACATTAGGGAAATATTTCTTTGTATTTGGTAGGGCTAATCCTCTTAGTTTCCTTTTTGCAAAAATCTTCAGTAATTATGAAATATGTAGTGGAGTTTAAAAGAATGAAAAATATTTTTGAAAAAATATATTACCTTGTGTTTCCTTGTGTTAGACCTGCAGCAGAACAGTTGCCCTGCTGGAGTTCTTAGGTTCCAGAGAGCAGAGATCAAAGAAGATTCTAAAAAGCTTAGAAATTCATGCTCTTAGATACATTTCCTGTATACTATTTTTTATAGAATTATGTATATTTAAAGGCTCCAGAACACTGTTGAATCAGTGTAGGCACAGTTTTATTTTATATATCTGCATACCTCTTTATACATATTGATACAAATACACAAATAAAACACCTAAGTATCTATAAATCACATAGGTATATATCTACATTTACATTGTTACATAAATATAGGTATGTACTCACCCACAAGGAAACCAAAGTTTTGGAAGGAACTGTTATTTTGGAGTGTTGGTTTTTTCAGGGTGTGTGTGTGTGTGTGCGTGTGTGTGTGTAGATTTGAAAACCCCTATGTGGGAGGTAATTTGAGAGCTCATCTATTCTAGCTGTTTGAAATTAATAATGGATTTCCACTTCAGCACCCCTAATGGTAACATGCAGTGGCCAGGCACCTTCTGTTTGTACGTGGCCCTCTGTGTAGGGTCCTGTCTCTCCAGGCAGATACATATCTGAAAAAGATTTTCAGGACTAAAATTGTACCCAATTAAAGAATTGATATGGCTGTGATTTTACTTAGCAGATGGCAGTTGAACCATCACACTTTTTTTTTTAGAGATTGGATAAGTTTCCTTGGACCCTGTACAAGATTAAAGATTTTTGCTGGTGCATATATTCATAACTTTGTTGGTTTTAAAATCCCACCTACTTTATACTAATATCTCTCAGTGGCCTTTAATACATTCTCATAACACCTTTTGATGTCAGCATGGCATGTATCAGCAGAAGAAAAGACCTAGAAAAGAGGCAGTATAGGGTGATTCATTCTATTTTCTTTGTTTAAAAAGATGAAATAACTTTGGGTGGATTATTTGTAGGGAAAACATTCAAGGTTCACAATGATTTCAGGTAGCATAAACCTAACCTATTCTGCATTATGTTCTAAGTTTCAATGTTAATGTCTGTTGTCTTGACAGCAGCCATAATTTATGTTTTTAATTATACTTTTTTCAGCTGTAAGCTCATATTGTGTCTTTACAGTAATGAAGTCACTATGCAGCAATGTCATTGTCATAAAGTGATGGGACATAATGAGAACATGATTGGAAAAAAAACCATGGGCAGAGAATGATGGTATATTTAAAGGTGAATGGGAAAAGTTCTGTAAGTAAATGAAAACAATGTAAGAAGATATAAAGAAAAATGTGTCTATGGTTAAACTCTTATAAAAACTATACATTATTTCCATACACTGTTGTGTCTGGTTTTTGGTTTTCAGTTGAAATTATGGCATCAAGAGCAAATCAGCTTAGAGTCAAGCCTACGCCTTTGGTCAATAAGCAAAGATAGCTTCATCTCTAAAATTTTTAAAATATATTTAATATATATGTATATTTTGTGATAGATAAATGTAATCATCTTGGAAAGCTGGATTATATATATACCTTAAAGATACTCTCTCTCTCTCTCTCTCTCTCTCTCTCTATATATATATATATATATATATATATATATAATCTTAAATATTTTTACTTCAACTTACTCTTAAAGACCTTCAGAGAACAAAGAAACTTTCTTGGAAAATATTTATCAACACACTGCTAAGAAATTTTCTATTAAGCCCTAAGTACTCATGCTGTATTTTCTTTTATTTTGTGTCATTCTCTTTTTTCTTGAATTGCTTAACTGCTTCTGCCAATTTTACTTTCCAAAGACCTTTTCCAATCTTGCATCTTTTTTCTATTGTTCTAACTTTTCAAAATTTCACTCCAATTTGTTTTTCCAACTGCCATAGGAAGAGTCTCCTTAATATGTGACTTGTACCATTCTTTTGCTTAAAATTGTCTGAAAGTTTCACCCTGCTTTCAGACAAAATTTAAATATCTCAATATGGTATGATGGCCCTTCATAATTTGATCTTTACATGTGTAGCTACTTAACATTTTGTTTCCTGGAAAATTAATTTTAGTTTCTTTAATCTTTCTTTATAGAAATATAAAAACTGATGTTTGCTGACCATTTACCATGAGCCGGATGCTTTATAAAGCAATCTTCCTGGCTTTCCTATAGTCTTTACAGTTACTATTACTGGTGTCCAAAATAAAAGGAGACGAACTTGACTCCATGTCATTTTTCGTTAGCAGGATATGTTATCTGCCTACTCTCTGTCCAGAACAAATGATAACATAGCGAACAACAGAAAACAAAACCTCTATCTTGGTGGAGCACACATTCTACTTTTGTTTCCAAATAAACAAATAGGTAATTATTGGTCCATAGTGAACATGGACATTTTCTCTGGGTGGGGGGATGCACAAGAAAGCAGTTATGTTTGCAGTGAACAGATGAGGGGAAGTGGGTGAGAAGGAGATGGAAAGCAGAATCTGTAGGTCATTAAACCAATCTGGAAACTGCTCACTCTAAAGTGGCCTATGAACTCAGAGAAGCTGCTATTCCCACTTGACTTTTATCGCTACACAACTCCACACTCCATGTTCTGTGAGTTGCATGTAGTTGCCCAAAGGCCAAAGGTCTCCAAGGGCACCTTGTCTCTGTTCTACGCTGTGCATCTGCCCATTAAAACAGGCATCCGAGCATACTGTATCACTGAAGAGTCCTCAGCATGCTCACGGGGTAACAGCAACATTAACCCAACGAAAATTCCTAACAAAGCACACACAGGCTCTCTGGTTAGTCTGCAGAAACTTGGCTGCGTCTGATGTCTGCTTCTGCTCAATTAGCCCCCGTCTGGTTACACCCATGGGTGTTGCTCAAATACTTCTTTGACCCTCATTGACTTGCCACCACTGCAAAAATACAATGAGTGCAGTTCCCTGGATCTCCTGGAGTAGGAAACTATACAGGTATAAACTGGTACAGATTCTTAGACCCTCACCATAAAAGCTTACACCAGACCACCTCCGCCCAACTTTGTCTCCCTGGCCTTCTGTTTACCAAAGTAGTGTCAAGTTACTGAGGGTCATGGAATGCCTTTCATGCTTTTGTTCACAAGAGAGGACCAGGGGCTAGAGACTAGGTTCCTTAATATTCTTTCCAGTTCTTCCCACCACCACCATCTCCCTTGGCCAAGCCTCCTCTCTTCTCCAAACTAAATCCTGAAGCCAGTTCCCCAGATTGTCCATCCATCTGTTGGTCACCTACACTAGGATGTTTCCCAACACCTGTGTGGAGCTACTGCGTGAGCCTGACTACAACTGTGACGTTTCTGCCTGCTTACTCATTTTTCCTACTAGATGGTGAGCTCTTGGATGGATAAGGAGTGTGTGTTCCTCTCCCTAATCCCACAAACAATTGTTGATGTCCATCTTCGTCCTTTTGTCTTTCTTCCCTTCTTCTCATTTGTTTACTTGCCTTGATGGTTAATTTTGTTTGTAAACTTGGTTAGGCTATAATACACAAATGCCTGGTGAAACACCAGTTTAGTTACTAACTGTGAAGGTATTTTTAGATGCGATTAATAATTAAGTCAGCAGACACTGAGTCTACTGATTAATGCAGAAAGCCTTGTATAATGTGGTGGGTCTTGTCCAATCAGATGAAATCTTTAGGTGAAAAATGCTGAGGATCACTGAGAAAGGAAGAATTACTTCTCCAAACTGATTTTGCTTTGGTCTTCAGCTAGCCAGAATACCCTATAGAATTTGGACTTGACAGTCCTCACAATCCCTGTGTACACACACACACACACACACACACACACGCAGTTCATGGGTTCTTTCTCTTTGAAGGGCCTATCTTACACACCAGAGTCTTTTTTCATGACCTAGCTTTTAAATACAATCTGAACTGTGAAAATTCAACCTCCTGCATTTCTCCCTTCTTCCCCCTCTCCTACTTACCTCTTACCCCTTTCAGCCTCTGCAAAAGGTTTTGGACTTTACTTGTGTACTTTGGAGAACTGTTTTGACCATAGACAAAATATATTTTCCTTGTAAGAGGATGGTTTAAAAATTAGTAACATGGAGTAGCATAGCACTTCTCTAGCTTTCAGCTGCTTGGGTTTGAACACTGGCTCCAAGATATGAGCACGCGACCTGGGGTGAATTATTTAACTCCTTTATTTTCCAGTTTCCTCAACTCTGAGGGGGTAAAATACCTCTTCTCTCATAGAACAATTATGAGAGTTGGGTGAGTTTATAGTTTTAAGGCACTTAGCCTATTGCCTGAAATGCAGTGAATATTAACAACAAATACTTGTGACATAAATAGCAATTTTATAGCCTCCACTTTAAGCTATTTATCCATGGCTGGGGACCAAATTGGATTTGATGATAACATTCATCATTGTATAATATATTCCTAGAATGAGGGAAAAGAACAAAATTGTTTGTGTTATCTTCTGACTATAACCATCACATACTTTTATCTGCAAAGAATATGCAAATACAGAGACATAAGGAGAAAATTAAAACTTCTCTATTCCAAATCCAGAGACCTGAAACTTGCAAACATTTTGTTTTCTTGAGATAGGGTCTCACTATACAGTTCAGGCTGAACTTGAACTCACTATGTAGCCTTGGCTGGCCTTGAACTCATGGTGATTCTCTTGCCTCAACTTCCTGAGTGCTGGGACTACCACACTCAGCCAGTAATAAATATTTTAGGCTTTGTGGGCTGTGTTGCAATTATTCTAGGCTGTTGTAACATTAAAACAGCTACATGAATGACCATGGTTGTCTTCCCATAAAACCTGGCCTTGGTCAGATTTGGTGGCTAGGCTACCTTGGTTGAGCCCTGCTCCATAACTATTGCCAACACATTAGTGTAGTTCTCTTCTGTTCTGTGTAAATACTGTACACAGATGTCAAAATTGTTGTAAATGAAAATTTGCAATCCTGCCTTCTCACTGAATTTTCTATTACAAAAACTGATAAATACCCTTATTTTATTTATATATGCAGTGTTTTTTTAATTGACTACTGATTGTACATACTTATGGAGAATAGCATGATGTTTTGACGCATGCATTGACTGTGTGACAATAAAGTTTAGGGTATTAAGAATATCACCTCAAACGTTTATCATGTCTTTGTTATGAGAATTTTCAAAATTCTTTCTTCTAGTAACTTTGAAATATACAATCTAACTGTATTAACTACAGTCACACTACTTGTGCAATAGAATGCCACAACTTAATAATCGTATGTAACTATATTTTTGTACCTGTTGAATAATCTCTCTCCATCCCCTCCTACTTCTGTTCTTCCCAGTTTCTATCTATTCTCAACTTTCATGAAATGAGTTTTTTTCAGATTCCACAAATGAGTGAGATCACATGGTATTTATCTTTCTGTGCCTAGCTTATTTCACTTTCTGTAATACCCTTCCAGGTGCATTCATGTTGCTACAAATAATAGGATTTCATCCTTTTTATGGCTGAGTAGTGTTCTGTGGTGTGTATACACTACATTTTCTTTATCCATTCATTTGTTGATGGATATGTAGGCTGGTTTTCTTCATCTTGGCTATTGTAGTGGTGCTGCAATAAGCATGGGAGTGCAGATATCTCTTTGACACACCTATTTCATTTCTTTGGAATGTGTCACCAATATTGCTGGATCATACAGTAGATCTATTTTTAATTTTTTTGCAAAACCTCCATACTGTTCTATAAAGGTTGTAATAACTTACATTCTCACCAACAGGGTGCAAGGCGTCTCTTTCCTCCATATCCTTGCTGGCACTTGGCATCATTTGTCTTTTTGATAACAGTCATTCTAACTGAAGTGAGGTGATAGTTCATTGTGGTTTTCAGGTGCATTTCTCTGATGATTAGCGATTAGTGACACTGATCATTTTTTTCCCCATATACCTGCTGGCAATTTGTTTGTCTACTTGATGATGAATAACTTTGAATACATACCATGTTCTGATTTCTGTCTGACTCCCCAGGATGAATGAAGAGCACCCACATGAGTCCTCGCAGAAGTCTGGGAGCTGAGATAGTCAGGGAAAGGCAGGCCCAGCGCTCATGAGAGCTGAGCACTCTTTGACTGGAGAGAGGCACAAGTTAAGCACTCAGTGTACCTTGTTGAAAGGAAGAAAGAATGGGTCACACATCCAAATCATTTACCAGGTTCCTCCTGCCCAACTACTTCCAGAAAGGTGAAGAAATTTCTATCTCCACCAGTGGAGTTCTGAGTATATTCTTCTTATTACACTTTCATGCTATGATGTGTTGTTAGCTAAAACTTTTTTTGGGGGGGTGTGTGAATTTACTTTAAATTTCTTTCCTCTAAGTGCTATACTTATTTTTTCTTTAAATTGCTTCTTTGGGCTGGGAGTTTAGCTCAGTGGCATAAGCGCCTGCCTGGCAAGTGTGAGGTTGTGAGTTCAATTCCCGGTACAAAAATAAATAAATAAATAAATAAATAAATGGCTTCTTTGTCCTTTGGTCATTTTGAGCAAATTAATTAAAACACTGAAAAATTCATTCTCAATCTTTTCATTTCCTTCAGTTTGTCTAATAATTTCTACGCTGGGTTCATTGGGTATAAGAGCACAGGTGTCCAGCTGCTTGTTGGAGGAGAATTTCATGCCAACATATTGTTCTCAGCTTAGAAAATCCATTTAGGGCCTGGCTATAAAGGTTATGAATATTTTGGCGGACTTCATGTATATGTATTAAAGAGGGTGCGATTTTGGTAATTTTCCAGGACTTTCGAATACTAAAAATATACTGGCTTCAATTGTTGTGCTCATGGGGTGCCTCTTAATGATCTGCACAATAATCCCACTTTCCTTTGTGACTACTGACTGATGCCATATGTACATGCTAACAAAATCACCATTGAATACATTGGAAAAAGTGAAATTGGGGTTAAAATTGTCACAGTCTTCCCCTAAGCTTATTCAACTTTAAAACACAAAAATTAAGCAAATAAATTCAATTATTTCTCAAATACAGTTTCGATTCCTATCTGAAGATGCATTTCCAAACCAAAACATTGTATATAAATTAACCATTTTTAATGTATATTTTAAAGACCAACCTTCAATGGCATTAAAAATAACATAACAGAGGCCTATAGGAATTCACAGTAGAATTCTAGAAATGGACATTTCTGCTTGCATGCTTATTTCACCTGTATGCTAACCCAACAAAATATGGCATTAAGAAATAAGTACACATGGTAGCTGATAATGATGTGGGTTTGCATTTTTAAAGCAAAAATTCCTATAGTCTGCTTATTTGTAGGTAAATTTTTTTCTTCTCTTGCTAACAGGCATGCTCCTATAATAAAAACTTGTAAATGAAGCTTGCAAATAGCATTATAAAAGAAATAATAGCAACTATCAAATTTCTGTAACTCAGATAGCTGTACTTTTTTTGTGATATTCCACTCACTCATCCATACAGGCTGAATTTCCATGCCTGTTGAATTTTTCCCTAAAGAAAATCAAATAGGGTTCTTTATTTATAAATTATGCATTATTGTGTGACTAATTAAAATCATTTTATCATCTATCTTACAGTATTAGTTGTTTCTACCCTTTTGTAAAACATATCAGGAGACGATTTCAGTTAGTCACTAATGTATTTTTTCTTTGTTTAACCACAAAATATCATTTGGAAAGCTATTTCTAATCTGAGCATTACTTTTAAAGTGACTTGTACACATGCCAGTTTTTCTGTATGTTTTGACAAATGACACATTTCCTTTGGTGCTTCCTTGTGGGTAACAGTGTGTGAGGATGTGGTGTTGGAAAAATTTATTACAGTTATTTTGTAGTTGATATTAAAAAATGTGATGTATTATACCAGGTGTCTGACCTTTAAAGATCTTAGGACCTAATTCATTACAACATAAAATTTACATATTATTCAACTTTGCTGCAGAGCTTTTATGAACAAGTCATGGTGTGTATGTATATCAGGAAGAAGAAAAAGTCAAAGCTCAGGCTAAGAATTGAGGTCTGAACTGCAAGTTCAGATCAAGGTATGCTGCTTTTGTGGATTTAAGTGAGAGTGAAGTAGCTATGTAATTGCTTAAGTTAAATCAGGGGAGGAAAGGGCATTTAGTAAGGTGAAAATTTTGTGAATTAGTGAAGCATACATTTTTATACGTTCTTAACCTGATCTGCCTTAATCTATGGTGCAATGGCAACTACATCTAAGAGATGGAAGAAAGATGTGGCCCCAAAAAATATCTTTAAGGAATTAAATCTTTGGTAAGTCAACGAAATTGTACTTGAACAATGATTTCTCATTTCTCTTTTATAAACACAAGATGAGAAATTAAATGAAAGCATACTATGAAATGCCTTAAAGAAAAGATAGATGTATATAACAGTATTTAAAAGAAGAAAAATTTGCCTTAAATTATAGCAAATTAGATCTGAACACTAAACAATTATGAGGTATTGAAAAATTAGATAATGCTACTTTAATACTTTTAAATATATTTAATATTTTCTTTTAATAACAGGATATAATTTTTCTCAAAACTTACTTTCATTTTATATGTGGCTTTAGATTAAGCAAATACCTATTGAAACAGAAAGCCTTATTATAAAAAATGCTTATGTTATGAGAAGGTAGTGGGAATATTCATTCATAAGGCCCTGGTCAGTATGACTTCATATCTCTTAGAATCTACAGGATCCTGATTGATACTAATATCTTTTCCCAGAGGAGACCACAGTACTGTGTCAGAAAAGTAAGTCCAAATCCTTCTTTCTATAGAGACTATACAATAATTTGAGTTAACGCAGCTGGGTTATTCATATCACTATAATCTAAAAACACTGTTTAAAGATTCAGTTTGCTATCAGAGATAATGTCTCCTTATCCTGCAGTTTAATTAGAAAGGAGGAAGCATTTTATCTCAAATACTGATTCTATAAATTAGTTTGCTGGAAGGTATAGAAATATGCTTGAAGTTGCTTCTTTGGATTTTTACTAATTTTTAATATGTGTATGGAGGCAATTGAAGCGGGACAAAATTTAAAAAGCCATAATTATCCCAAGGGTGAGTGGCTTTTGGCACATGCAAACCAATTGCTCGAACTAATGGCACACTAAGGGGAAGTGCTATATATTCGCAGTAGAGGGTGCTGTCTTCTAGTTCTATCACGAGCTAAAATAGAAGGTCACTCAGTCTATTGATAAATCACACTGCCGTGATTCCTAACTGACAGCTCAAACTAACATCAAGCTGGATGAGGGAGAACAAAAGGCCATCAAGCAGCCATTTTCTTGACACTTTTATTCAATCACCAGCAGATTGCTTACGACAGCAATAGCAGCTGTTTTGTCTTCATCTTTCCACATTTGATAAAAGGTGTCAACTCAAATTTTTGTAAATAATTCACTTACCCCTGCTGCACACACCAGCACTGTTCAGCATATGTATTTTGTGTGAGCAGATCACTGAGGCAGGTCAGAGCTCAATGATATCAGCTGAAGGTCATCCGTGATCTAAAAGGAAGCTTCGATAAAACCAGTCCTTCAAGGTCAGAGACGAAACTACATGTAGATATTGTGATGGGAATAAAAAGTTATACAACGAGGAGAAAAAAGTATGAAAAGGCTTCCTTGAATATAGAAATGCTTTTCTTTGTTTAAGAAACCTCATTCATAGCTCCTCTGTCAATGATCAGTTTAAGGTGTTTGTAAACCCCCCTGAGATTAAAAATCTAAATTGTTCTTTCAAAAGTTTGAAAAAAAAACATTATTTGTAGCATATTATTCATCATGACCATACAGCAGCCAGAGAAGCAATTCATTCCTATGTTCTTTTTAAAAGAATCATAAAAAGAGTGTCAAAAATTAATACAGTTAGATAGAATTTCATTTATCTAGTTCATTTAAAATTCTACCCTGAAATGCATTTAGGCTTGAAAGCTAAGAAAAAAATAGAGAAAGAAGGTGTTTTATATCATAAGAGCTTCATTTGCTTTAAGGGCTTAGAGAAACTAATAGAGAAATCCTTGAATTATTGCAATAAGATACTCTATCTGGTGTTGGCAGTAGCTAAAAGTGCTGAGATTAAAAATGATACATCCTTCAATGCTAGGTTGTTTTTTCAGTTGCATTACTCACAAAATAAATCTAAACAGCAAATAGTCACTATTTGGTTTATATTTTCTAATAGGAAAAGTCCATGTGCTTTTGAGATTCTGTCTTAGTTCTGACTGCAGGGGGATTTATTACCTGTAATTGATGTACATGGAGATCAAAGAGCAGCTTCCTTACATTTTCTCCTATTCTTTGCACCTTTGAAGTCGGGGGCAATAACTCTTGCAATTCATTGGAACAGGTGTAGGAGAATGAAATGAACTTAGATAAAGGACTCCCACCATAATACAGGGCTTTAGAAACATTTTTGAACCTCAAATAAGTAATCCAATTTCTTGTTGGAAAGTAATCCCCACAAGAAGAATTAATATTTTCCCAATAAACATTCATAAAATAGGTGACAATGGAAAATGTTTTAATCTTGTGAATTTAAAAGTACAATGCTACCTTTTCACATTCTAAGTTATTGTAAGTTTTCACCTTCTGCCATTTAGCACAGGCAGCTTCATATCATCATTTGTCTTCTTATGTACATGTCTTTCCTTCTCAGTTGAACTGTAGGACCACCAGGGCAGAAAGTATGTCTTCATAATTGCATAACCTTGATACTTTTATATTTTTATAAGACATACAAAGTGCTTGCACATCCTATTTGATCTTCATAATAATCATGTAAGATGGTTGAATAATCTGATTATATTTCCACAGAGTAGATGAGGAGACTGAGATGCAGAAGTGCACAAGATGATTCTACACATATGTCCGCAGAGGTTGAATCTGAGTCTTCTGGGTGTCGTCCATGCTCTTTTACATAACCTGAAATTAGATTACAAGCAAGGGAGCCCCTAGCACATGCGGGTGGAGTACAGTACTTGGCGCATAGCAGAGGCTCAATATATTGTTAAAAAGTAACTGAAAATGCTGTTCGTTTAGCTCAGAGATACAGAAGGCATCCAAAAGTTACTTATTTTTATTATTAACAATAATTTGGTGACAGATGAACCCAGAATAAATACGCCCCATAGTGAAGAAAACGAAAAGAAGCATATTATCTTTGGTCCAGAGGAGCTTCAGTTGTAGGCAGGGGTGGGGATGGATTTTCATGACAAGGAGTGCATTTTCTTGATGGTAACTTGGAGATAATACAGCTTTATCTCAGATTGCTACGCAGAACAAGAGACATGTAGAAGTGTTTTGTGAGCCGCCAGCTGGAGGCGATACTGAGCTCAGAGGGGCGAGAAAGCGCTACCTCAAGAAAGGTGGGGAATTCCGAAAACACGAAGGAAAAAGCATTTCAGGGAGGCAGGGAGATAATAAGCCCAAAGCCAGAGGTAGGGAAAAATTTTTTAAAAAAGCAAGATTCATTTAAAGGAGAGTGAATAGTTTGATTTAGGAGTGTTTATAGAAGGGAGCAAAAGAATTTATGCTTGCAAAGTTTAAAGACCGCACCAGGTAAGGGAATCATCTCAGACGGGAACTCGAGGCTTATTGTGAGAATGCAGATTGCTTTCTTTTTAGCTAATTGCATGAGCGGAAATCAGAAATCAGAGAAGACTTAAGGGAGTTAGCCAAATTCCTAAAGGGGGACAAAAAAATGTATGAGGGGAAGTTTGACTATTACAAGAGAAAAGACTCTCCAGATACTGTACAATAATAATAATAACTAGCTTATTTGGTGTATGCCGTATAGCTCATATTTTTTCTGAGTAAATTATTTACATTAACTCGTTTAATATGTATAATGGGGAGTCTATTGACAGATGAGGTAACAGAGACCTAGGAAGGTTAAATAATGTAACCTGAGTCACATCAGTAGGCAATTGCATTGCAGGACTCAGCCTTAGGCAGTCAGGTTTCAGAGCAGGGGCTCTAACACTGTCACATAGGTAAGGTCCTGAGGCATCATAAAGTCCAAAAGCACATTGAAATGTGATATTGAGTGTGCTCACTTTGTGAAACTATAATTGATGTATGCACCTTTTTGTATGTATTTTACATTTTAATAAAGAGTCAAGCTACTGATACAATAAAAAGTCCTATCCATACTTGTAGAAGAAAAGATGGCAAAGACAGGCACGAACTGTAAACCCGATTATCTTTGGTTATTAGAAATGAGAAATAGCTCACATTTTCTTCATTTTATTTGTCTTTTCTGGATGTTTGACTGTGAGCCTGTAAAACTTTTATACTAGAAAATATTGTCTTAGGCAAAAGGGGAGAATTTTGGTGAGGAAAAATAAAGGAGAAAATTCAAGGATAGAGAAAGAATTCTAGAAGGAACATTCTAATGTGGTAAAGTAAGACAATATGGAATCAGAAACAATCGTTTTGGAAAATTGCTGAATAGAAAGCAGAATAAATTTTTCCATTGCACAAAAGGCCAGTGTAGTCTAAAGACTGAGCCGCAGCCTAAGGATTCATCAGCTTACTTGGAGGAGGCAGTAGCTCAATCTATTGACCCATCACTAGACATCTTCTGGAAACAAAGGTAAGTAAGTAATCAGATTTCTCATATGACCCTGGGAAATCTGATTCAGATACATTATTTATTTTGTATAGTTTATTTTGTTAATGGTTTGTTTTAACTAGTTTCTTCACAATATTCCTTTTTTCCACACCATTATATCTCATTTTTCTGGATATTTTATAAAACGTATTTTATTGAATGTCAAGCAATTTGTATAACAGTCAAATTTGGAAGAACTAAAATGACCAAAATAATTAAAGCAGTTAAACATTTCAAATCTTTCTTTCTGCAAACATGGGCAGAGAATTATAGACAGAGACAATGGATTCTGGTAAATACAATAAGAAAAGGAAACCATTAAAGTTCTTCAGTTTTAAAACAGACAAAACCAGAAACTCTTGGCATGTGACCTTGGCCGAATTACTTGAACTCATTGTTCCTGTGTGAACCAAGCCATAAAATGTCATAAAAAAGTTATCCCCCGGACAATGCAGACACTCTCACTCGAGGTGCTCTGGATAAATAAATTATGTCTTCACTAGTTCAAGCTGGGACAAAAAGGTGACTACCGTTCTCTGCAAAAGATGTCTTAAAGGTTCATCCTGTTTTGTCTCCCATAATTTTTCTTTTGTACCCGTGTAGCCATTTCACATTTTATTGCTGAGTTCTTAGTAGATTGTGAAGCTGGCTATAATAATAATAATAAACACTGATATTTTTCTTTCAGTAGATAAGGGCACAGAAGGGTGAAACAAATTTTCTAAATAGTAACTTCCATGGTATTTTTCTGCGTTGGGAAACAAACAGCTCTGCAGATCTGACACTACAATTTCTACCTAGTTTTATATATACCAGCAGTTGTGTTTTCTCACTAGTATCTCTGAAATTACTGATTCTGAGAAAAGGAAAAGTCAGAAAAAGACAAATTTATAAGTTTGATGCTAACTTCTAGAAGATTCTAGAATATATAGGTAAACACATTTTTGAGTGATCTGAAAGTAAATTGTGTTTAGTAGTCCTTAGAAATCAACCAGCACTAAAAAGTCAGACTTGGGAGACCAATGTTTCACATTTCCACAGTATACATGAGAAATTTTTAAGTTATTTAAATTGTTCCCTTCTTGGCATCCTATTTATTTATTTATTTTTTTGTGGCACTGGGGATCTAACTCACAGCCTCGCGCCTGCCAGACAGGCGCCTAAGCCTCTGAGCCAAACTCCCAGGCCTGGTTTTTTGAGGCAGGGTCGCACTATGTAGCTCAGGCCGGCCTTGCGCTCGCGTTGTAGCCCAAGCTGGCCTCGAACTCACAATGCTCCTCCTACATCAGCCTCCCGAGTGCTGGGATTAAAGGCGTGCGCCACCACGCCCGGCTCTTGGCATTCTATTTAAAACTGTAACCTTTCCTGCACGCTGCATTCCCTGCCTTGTTTCATTTTCTCTGTAGCACTCACCTTTGTATAACATTCTATTTTCTTATTTATGTATGTGTTGACCGTCTCTTCCCCTAAAATGTAAGCTCCATGTAAGTAGGTTCTCTCCTTTCCCCAGCTCCTTAACTGCTATATCCACCTGCATGGCATAAACTAGGCATTGAGAAAAGAAATCCTTGTGCCACGTGGATAAACTATGAGGCGGAGGGGTGTCACGTGGCATTCAGCCCCCAGAGTGTATAAATAAGGCGCTGCAGCGAAGGGGTCCTTACTCGTCCTCCTCTTTCTTCTTCTTTCCTTTGCATCAGAAGAGAGGGCTCCAAAAAGAAAGAAAAAAAATGCAATGTAACAGTGGGTAAATTCTTTAATCTTCTCAGACCTGAAATTTTTCTCTTTCATAGTAGACCTCACGAGGTAGTGAGGTTACTTGATTTTTCTGAAGCCAAATGAATGCAGGGTCAAACGGGCTATCAAAAAGTAGAGATCAGTGCAAGCAAAAAAGTGGAGGGAAAATGAGAGGAAGTGGCTGTCAGGGAAGGAGAAAGCACTAGGGCTGCAGAAGAGCATTTAGAGAAGGCAAATAGTCAGTATAGTTGGAGAGATGGTTGCAACCAGATGGAAAACTTTATGCTACTGCTTCAAAATTTAGGGCACAAGACACACAATTTAGGCCAGATCAGCTGATATTTCTATCATGATAAACCACCTTTCAGATGGGACACCTCGGAAACTACTAAGGTAGCCAATGTATTGGTTGCGTAGACCAATGGTTCTTAAAGTTGAGTGTGTATTAGAATCATCTGAAAGGCTTGTTAAACCTGCAGACTGTTTGCAGTTCCACTTTTAGAGTTTTTCATCAGCAGGTCTAGGGTAGCACCCCAAAACATACATGTCTAACAAGATCTCCGGGTTTGCTGATGCTGCTGGTCCAGGGACCACACCTGGAAGCCCATTGCGTGGGTGGTGCTCTGCGCAAGGCCACCTGGCCATGGAGTGAGGGGAACGCCCTCTGCAAGTCACTGTCGCTGGTGTGGTGTGCTGAAGCCCACCTTTTGGGTTTAAAGCTCTAGTGTGCTTAGGATGCTAAACTCCCTGCTGATGTATGTACTCAACTGCTTATGAAATGGAAGGAATGCGCTCAGTGAGGGGAGCATGTCTGGTGAAATAGGCTTTGGTGGAAATTCTCTGGTGACTCTATGGTTATTTTTCAGGGAAGAGAAAGGGAAGAACACTTTGCCTTCAAATTGTGAGACTCAGATTCTAGCCCCTTACTTGTCTCAAACAAGTTGTATCTTCTTAGACAAGTCACTTAAACCTGGATTGTCGTTTCTTCTGTAAAATGAGTATGTCAGCCTGGATGATGTTTAAGATCTCTTTCTGCTCTAAAATTCATTTTGTGTGATTCTAAGTTAGAGTAGGGATTTATATCAGGATGGCAAATTGGCCAGTTTATCTTTGTGACAGTCGAATTGGAGAGTTGCTCTTTGTTGGTGATGGAAGGTCTTACTGATCTAAATTTTCTCTGAGACTGAATTCAAAGCCCTCAGTAAGACTTAGCATGCAGTATTCAGTAATATTCCATCCTTTCTGTTTCTTCCCTTTATCTATAATGGTAATGATTCTTTAATAAGATTTTTTTAGGTCAGATTAGAAAACCAGACATTCTCAAGAAATGCAATAAAAATTTAAACCCATTCTTTGATACTCAGTCTGTTTTACTCCTGTTGTGTTTGTGTTTTGCCACCAGATAGCAGAATTACTCTTGTTATAATCTATTTTTGACTTAGGTAGGCTTTCTTACTGGAAGCTCTTCTAGAAATTTGGGAGCGCATGTCCTGTTTACCACATGTTATCTGAGCATAATTGGTTCTAGAATAGAGGAAACTTTTTTGAAGCGAATCCACTTACAAATGCTGACCAAAATGATTAGGAAAAAAATAGTTTGAATGGGAATTTATCTTGAAAAATAAACAATTTTAAAAAGTATATCGACTGTTCTTTGTATTTAATCAACAGTACCACCCTTCTTTTTTCTTTTGCTTTTATTCCATCCAGGCTACAAACCTACTGGTTGGTGCTATCTACCCACACCCAGGGTGGGTCTTCCCTCTTCAGTAAATCCATTCAGTCTCACCAAGAACTATGCTAAACCAAACAGTGGACTAATCCAGCACCACATACCCATGATCCAGTACCGTACACCTATGGCATCACTCCCAAAAGCACATGAAATTTTGCAGGACATTTTAGATATAAAAATAACAACTATGTACCAAAAAACCCATTAAGGGTGTTTTTCCCCTTTAAGGGGGAATCCAGCCTACACTCTGGTAGCTCAATTCTGCCCCTGGAAGAGGACTTGTCCTTGTGGCTTATTTGTATAATGCCTTACAAAAGCATTTTTGTAGAGTTTTTCATGAACTTTATGAATTTCTGCAAGGACATCCTTTAATTCTTTGACATTTGAATCTATCTTTTTGGAAACACTTGTGTCATCATACTTCTTGATCCTTCCCTTCTTCGATTGTTGACTAGTTTAACTGATTATTTTTAGTTACTGACTTTGCATATGATATGGATAGTCTTACGGAAAAACATCTTTTGATTTCATGGAATCCTGAATATCTTATGAAATTTGCATTTATTTTTGATTACAATAGCATGAAAACTTGGAATATAGGAATAGGCATTATGTATTAAAGGGAAGTTTTTCTTTCTTTCTTTCTTTCTTTCTTTCTTTCTTTCTTTCTTTCTTTCTTTCTTTCTTTCTTTCTTTCTTTTTTTGTGGTACCAGGGCTCAAACTCACAGCTTTGCACCAGCAGGCGCTTAGTCATAGAGCCAAACTTCCAGTCCTATTTTTTTTTTTTTTTTGAGACAGGGTCACACTATGTAGTTCAGACTGGCCTTGCTCACACTGTGGCCCAAGCCAGTCTCGAACTCATAACTCTCCTCCTACCTCAGCCTCCTGAGTGCTGGGAATAAAGGCGTTTTTTTGTTGTAGTTAAACAAGCAGCCTAAATTCTTTGTTTGTGTTTATGTGTGTGACTGTGTGTGTGTGCATCCAAAGAAAATAAACAAAGTTCAATATCTCTTTATTTCATAGTTTAAGAGCAATTTCAAATTTGGTTTTGGTTTCATTGATCAAAAGCATGTAAAAAGCCTTTATCAGTGAGTTTTTGCTATAAGATTGCTATAAAAGAAGTCACTTTTAAACTCAGTGACTTGAACCAATCCTTCATTCTCATGGATGTGCAGGTGACCTGGATATTAGTTTGTATATAGGGTGCTGGCCTGCTGTAGGAGGGAAGTTTGAATGAGATTTTTGAAAAAGGTAAGTTCTTTAGGTATGTAGTATTTTTTTCCTGTGAAACAAATCTCAACATTGTTTGATTTCAAATCTTAGTTTTGCTCCATAGTAACTATGTTAACTTAGACAATTTACTTTATCTTTCAGTGCCATCATTTCTTCAGCTATCAAGTGGGACTTATAATAGCATTCTGTTCACTGGATTTTATGAGAACTGAATGAGATGATTAACAGATTACTCAGATTACTGTCTGATACATACAGAATGTTTACTACATGTTGGTTTTTTCTTTTTATTAAGAAAAAAGTACCTCTGATTGTCATTAAAAGGCTCATGCATTGAGTAAAGGGCAGAAGAATAAACCATGGAGTTGGAAAAGGGATAGGGTGAATTCTCCAGTTTTCTGATCATATGCATCAAGGCAGCTATCAAAATCAATGTTTTACTTTACTTAAATACTTGTTTATTGCCATTTACTATATGTTAGACTTTATCCAAGAATGCAACAAATATTGACTACTCATATCAACCCTGGAAGATAGATATAATTATCTTTTATTTTTATTTTATTTTATTTTTTAATTTTTGAGACAAGTTCTCATTATACAGTTAAGGTTGGCATTGAACTCACTATGTAGCCCAGGCTGGCCTTGAACTAGTGATCCTCCTGCCTCAGCCTCCCAAGTGCTGGGATTAGAAGTGTGTGCCACCACATTTGGCTATCTTCATTTTAAAGATGAGGACAGTGAGGCTATGAAACTTCCTGAGGCTCACTCAGTGTTTTAGTTACTTTTCTCTTGTTGCTGAGGCAAAATATGCAGCACTGAAAGTTAAGGAAGGAAAGATTTATTTAGCTCCCAGTTTGTAGAGGTTTCAGTCCATAATCAACTGGCTCCAAGGCAGGGTGGTATTGCAGAGGGGAAACAGTTCATGGTGGTGGAAGACAGCAAAAACAACAAGAGCAAAAGGGGCAAAGGGGAAGAGTGAGAGAATAAGCCTCCTTCCCTTCCTTATATTGCATGCAGGCTACCTGCCCCAGGGTGGATGTAGCACTCACACCCATAATCCCAGCATTAGACCATGAATCAATCACAACTCTAGAAGCCCACCCCCATGACTGAATAAGGCTTTGGGCAGACATCTAAACACAAACCACAACACCTAGCTGATAAGTGGCAGAGCTAAGATTCAAATGTGCAGAGTGTGGACCTAGTTGGGGGTCCTCACTGTAGTGCTTTTCTAGTGCCAGGGGCAGCACAAAGGAGGTTAGGTCATGGTGCTGTGTCATCTTCAAATATAGTTATTTGAGAATTGGACCCTGTTCTTCCCTCTGAAACTAAAGATTTGGAGCAGTATTTTTTTCTATGCTCGTTTTGTCTTTTGTTCTCTTCTCTCTCCTACTCATTCCAGAATGGAAGGCATTCCATAGAATTTACCCCAGGATGCTGGGGAATCATTTCATAGAAACATGGAGAATCATCCTCATCTGACTCCTCAGTCTCCCTTCTAGAAGGGGCAGAAGTTGGATCACTACATCAGCTTGGTTTTGCTCTCTAGTAGTAGGATGCTTATTGCGGGAATATAGGATGAGTAAGAGCAAACTATCCTATACAGAGAAAAATATATGGCACTAATAAATCATCCATGATAAAAAATACATATACAGAAGGCACAGGATGATAAATACAAATCTGACTGTGTTGGCTTTCACTTTTGTGCCTTTTGAGGGACATGATTCAGGCCTGAGGAGCTCACTGCTCTGAAATGCTGGCCTGTGGGTTAGCATCACATTTCAGCCCTAAGATTCTGGCTTATAATCAACTTAGCTGGAGCTCTGAAAACCTCTGCCACGTAAAATGCAATTGTCATGGACAGGCTGGGGAAAGTGTGCCGTGATGCTCCGTATTTGGGATTGCGTATTTTTATTTGGTTTTATTTGTATCTCAGCTGAAGCAGCTCTCTTTGATTCAACCAAGATAGGGTGGTTTTTATTAAAAATTTAACACATATCTCGTAGCAATATTTACTTTAATGTGGTAAATCAAGAAATTCTTCTTTTTCTGAATGAGATATGTTGGTAAGATAAACTCAAGGCTCTAAGATAAATATTAACTTTATAATGAAAACTACAGAATGCCTTATCTAGTACATTGTATCTGTATTTCTCTAAGGAGATGCTTCTTGCTCTACCTTGCACGAAAGGTAATGATTTAGATTTTAATCCTTAATTATTTGCCCTAGCTCACTTTCCGGTGACATCTCAGCCTGTGCATTCTTCAACTTCTAATTTTAAAAAATATTGACGCTGTTTGCTCATGGAAGGGACTAGCAGACTAGAGAGCTGCCAAAGTACAAACGGGCGCTTTCCCATGCAGTTCTCTACAGAGGCAATGATCATGTTAGTAGGCAAAATTCATTAGTGAAAAGGAGATTTTGGACAAAGTAAAAACAAAACAAAACAAAGTCTTAGAGGCACACTCATGAACACTAGGCAAAATCTAGTGCGTAAATGTGAGTGGGGTTCAGAGGTCACTTGTGATAGTTTTGATAAAGTTACTGCTCTGGGAAGAGCTGATATACTACTTTTCGCCACGGTGCTTGTCCACGTGTGGGTACCTTCACACAGTGGCACCAGTTATGAATCCTGTAAGTGACCTATTAATAACTGCAATATGAATGAAATGTGCTGCCTAGAAAATGAGGTTGCCTGGCTCTCATAAAATACCATTTTCTTTTCATAATTTACGGGATATGTTGTCCAAGGAGATGAAGTATTTCATGTTGGTCCATTTTGGCCCGGCATAGACATAATATGATGTGGAATATTTTTAATGGTTGACTGACAAAACATTGCTTCCCGCAACTCAGCCCTTTTTTTGATTACAAACATCAAGGCTACACATGCAATTTCTTACTGAGTGTCTGTGGTACTTACAAACACTTTTTGAGACCTAAATAAACCAATCAAGCAACCACATTTTTATTGTGTGCCATTAACATGTGAAAAATTCAGAATTAAAAGGTGTGGTCCTTGCTTTCAAGGAGCTGATAGTCTTGGAAGCAAAAGATTAATTGTGTATGCGAATTACATTAATCAGCCCATTTTTATATGCTTAACGTATGCAGGGAACAACAGAAAGAGCTAGATTGGTTTCTGACCTTCCCATTAGTCTCATGCATGTTGAGTTACTAACAAAACACAGGGAGTGCAGAGAGTAGGGGTGAAACATTTTGAGATTTGAGCACTCATCTAATATGTACAACAGAAGACAGTTCTGTTTAAAAAAACCTTAAGGTGTATGAATGCTCAAATTATATCTAGTCTTTAAGATTTGCAAGTGTCTTTACAAAACATGAATCATATGATCAAGTTTGTAAATACAGTAATTTGCATAAAAGAACATTACAAAAAGAATTCCATCTGGCATCCTATGTGTACTTCACCTTGGTCTCCTTTGACACATAACCATGTTGCCCTTACCTGGGATATTTGCATTTCCTTCTGTGGCAAGATAAATACCACCTCTTTTTTGCTTGCTTTTCCATACAATGTATGAAACAGTTATGAAAAGAAGAGTCAGGGTCTCAGAAAAAGATAGAAGAGGGTACACCTGGGCACACTGTCTGCTTGCTTATTTTATCTGTGGTTGGATGTTAGGTGAGGACTGAGCTATGAAGAGATTTGGGTTTATAAATGAGGCCACAGGACACTGGCTGGGAATTTGGGGAGGGGCTGATATGGAACATAACATACCCATGTATCCGTCTCCCCTATCATTGCTTCAGTTCTGGGTATGAGTCAGGGATATATTTGTAATGTTGTAGGTCAAAAGAGTAGCAATTGCATGTAGCTTGAATAGAATATAATTCTTGAGGTGGAGACAGATTGAATTTTTCTCATCTTCTCTGCCCTCCCCTCCCACTTTGACCTTGGGTAAGTCTCTAGATCTGTGTGATTTTTACACACTTGTAAAGTAGAGTAAAATATACACATTCTCAAAGGGCCATTGGGACTATTAAATTATTAATAATGTATATTATTTGTACCTAGCATATAAAAAGCACATCTATGATATTTCTTATATACTGTTTCAGTTTCTGAATCTAGCACCATTACCCTACTTGTATTAGGTGCTCCATAAATATTGAATAAAAAAACAGTCAAGTTGAAGTCTATGGTTATGATAACACATCTTTAGTGCCTGACAACTGCTTATTGCCTGAGTGAGTGGCTCTTGTCCCAGATCACATGGCCCAGAGAACCACCTGGGACTTAACTCATCTCAGAGTTAGCTCTGAGAATTCTAGCTGGCTGTTGCTCTACTTCAAATGGGGATTCCCATGAAAAGCAAATCAAAAGTGAATTTGAAGGCGAGGCGGAATGCATTGGTTCTTATTAGGCTGGCTGTTTGATTTTCATTAGGCATCCTGCCTGACTCTTATTAGGTCTGCCCTGATTTCTTCAGGTTTTGGTCATTTAGGGTCAGTGTTCATATGTTATATAATGATGTCATTATTTAACTTTATTACATACCTGATATTGGTCATGATTCAGGGTTTATTCCAGAAAATAATTCTAAGCACCTAATGTTGATTGGCTTAATGATACAAAAACTAATTTGGAAAGAATGGAAGGTTTCCTGGGGCACAGCTGATGATGTGAATGTAAAAGGGCTTCATTTCCCACATTTAAAGAATGGAAACCGCGTGCAATTATGTGTTCTTCAATGAGGTGTTTTCTTTGAAATGGTAGAACTTGGAAACCATCCATGTGAGAAAGGTGGAAAAATTTAAGTAACTGTGCCAAGGTTAGTTTTTCTCTTTTATTTCCTTTATTATTGTTATATTTATTCTTGGCTATAAACATATGCTTTCACATTTTTTTCCTCTCTCTTTTAATATGAAAACCTAATGGGGAGACTGATGAGATTGGCTAAGTATGTGAAATTAAAATGAACTTTGTAATTTTGTTTATCAGCTTGGGGCCAATGATATAGAAATTCTGTAAGTTATAAATGTAACTATGAACATGAGTTCCATGTGCAGAATTCATTCATGCAGAAGGTGGGCCATTCCTACTCGCTGCCATCACCCGCCACCTCCTACTAGTTAACAATTAGCTCTCTAAATAAGCCACCTTACAGTTCTTCATGTCTGTTTTACTTGACACCCTCAGTGCTTTTCCAAGCTCTTTAAGAGAGATTTGTGCTTGGATTTGATCTCTGTGCTACATTAAGTGTGATGAGAAACTGGCTGTTGCTTTCTCCTGATGATTTTCCTTAGGATGAGGGGCATAGGGAAGTGTCTCCAGCACTCACCCTACATGATATTGAAAGTATCAGTTTTCATGACTTGAGCTTAGTTGGTCTTAATTAGGTGAGTAAATTACCCACTTTTTGTTATTTTCATTTTCTGAATCTCGTATCCCACAAGGTGTGATTTCTGCCTGTTCCTATTTATCCTTTGCTTGTAGTTACGTGTTTTTGACTATCTTACTTGAGATTATTTAATAAATAGGAAAAGAACCTCAACAGTTTCATTTCTTTCAATGATAAAAATAAATAAAAACAAGAATAAGGGGTAAAAATTTCATTTTTATCAGTTCTTGAACTCCCCCCCATTGATATTTTTCCCATTAAAGTTTTATTTCCTTTTAAATCTGGAAGGAGAGACAGTAAGTATTATAGTTAAAAATAGGATGTGACTAGACATTATGGTAGCCATTGCTGATTTCCTATCATCTTGTTGTGAAGTCTGGTAATGCTTATATCCTTTTTTTTGATTGTTCTTAGTCTGTTCTGTATTATTTGATTTCAACATATGTGAAAGTATGGACAGCTATTTTGAAGAGATAAAGAGACATCATGGAAGCCATTGTTGATTTTCCCATTGTCTGGTTTTGAAAGCCTGTAATGGTTTCATTCTTTCATTTTTATTGGTTTTATACTATTGTGTTTTGTTTGAATTCATTGTGTGTGAAGATATGGACAACTATTTTGAAGAAAACAAGAGATGTTATAGTAGCCACTGTTGATTTCCTGTTCACTTGTTTTGAAATCCTGTATTGCTTGCATTGTTTTGTCCTGATTTTCTTTCTTCTGTTCTGTTTTGTTTTATTCTCTTGAAAAGAATTAAAAGACAAAAAAATAAAAAAATAGGATCTAAGTTCAGTCTCTTCTTTTCTTCCTCCAAAGTTGCGCTACCTATATTTTTTTCTATCCTGTCCTTTAACAGACTCCAAGATGACCTGTTCCTCAAGCTTTATCAGTTTCTTTTGTAGTGCTTAAAGTTTGACATTCTATATTTCTGATCATCAAAAAATGTTTTTTTCAATTCTAAGTATGTTCTTAAGTTTTCTAAGAAAGAATAACCAGAGAACTGTCTTGGTTACTTTTCTCTTATTGCTGAGACAAAACACCTGATGCCCAAAATTAGGGAAGGTAAGGTTTATTCCTTACAGTTCTCAGGGGTTTCAGTCCATGTTCAGTTGCCTCCTAGGTAGCGTGATCTGACGGGGCAGCCATTCATGGTGGCTGTGAAACAACAAGGCAAAAACCCACAAGAGAGAACAAGACACGCTTTCTTCCCCATCCTTACACTGTAAGTTGGCTCCACTCCTGGGCGGGTGCAGCACTCACATTGCCAATCCCAGTGCCAGACAACAAGCCAATCACGAATGCCAGACTCAGCCCTGTCTATGATTACATGAGGCTTAAGTAGGGCCATCTGACCACATTATAACAAAAGCCTAAGGGAGAGAATGAATTCAAGTCAAGGGAGGTGAATTCAAGCCCTGATCATGTAACTGGCTTGCTGGATGTGCGTGGACCAGTCATGACGGCACATGGTTCACAGTCCTCACATGTAAAACAAAGGACTCAAAAGATCCAGTCTCATGTCCATAGATACTGGAAAATTGCCTCATCTGTAAAATGGCCATATAAATAGGGCCTGCATCATAGAGTACAAATTTAAGATACAACCTATCTATCTGTCTATTTTCTATCTATCTATCCATCTAATATCTATCTATATATCTATCAATTATCTCACATGCACACATATATTTTTAAAAAAACCATGTTGTTTGTTTTTGAGTAAGATCTCACGAGCTAAGTTGGAGAAACTCTTTGAGATAGAGGGAGGGAGAGAAAGGAGAGTGGGGAGAGAGAGATGTATTCTTTTCTTCTGTGGGGGAGGAAGGGCTAGGTGGGGTAAAGAATCCTTGAAGTTTCCAAGAGGGTAGGTCCTTGAGACTCAGTATTCTTTAACCCAATTGTCTTGATCATACCAACAAAACTTTCCAACCAAGCATCTCCAACAACTGCCACTAGTGCTGGGAGTTGCAGTCAGTGACAGTGCCTGGAATGGTTCCTACCACCACATAAGCCAGAATGGACAGCTCCCACTGGACAGCAGCAAACCGCAGCTGGGCCGAGGTTGAGTTCTGGTTAGGCAGTGAAACCTTGGAACCCTGCTAGTTGCTCAGGCTCATCCCAGTCAGTTAATTAACTTCATACCAACACAAATTTGTATCTTACTATATTTAGTCTATTTCGTGGTATGATGCATACATTAACAAAGAAAGTTTCCACATACTCCTTAAATCTAAGATTGCAAGTGTTAGTATTCTATTACTCTTATTCTGACTAGTTTCACAGATATAGTATCATTCAAAGTTCTTCTGGCTCCAAGAAATAGAAATGTGACTCAAACTGGCTAAACCTCAAAGGAGATTTATTGACTCCAGTATTTGAAAAGTCAGGCACTGCTATAACCAGGTGTTCAAAAAAAGAAAAGAAAGGAAAGGAAAAGAAAAAAGTCCCAGAGAATCTCTTGCCTGTGATGGTCCTGGGGAAATTTGAGTTCAAATTCTAACTCAAATACAGGAGATATAAAATACTTCTTTCATGAGATTGTGACTCACAGTACTGATTAGTGTCATGTGATGTTTTCCCCCTACTCATCAGTTTGTTTAAACCCATCATTCTCCAACTCTTGGGCCAGGGTCAACTTACTTGAAACAAATGGGCTAGGGTAGGGGCACACTGACATTTCAAAAGGAAAGGGCTTTACTTACCACAATCTTCTGCACAATGGGGTGTAAGGAAGTGTGGGCAAAATTAACCAATGTCCACCACAGATCTCTTGCTGGGATTCAGAGTTTAAAAAAAGAAAGAAGGAATGCTTTCAAATGTTCAGCTGAGTCTTTAGAACAAATCCTAGTTTCTAGCCTGAAGGTCCTGCAGATGATGATGTTTGATATGATAGTTATAAATATATAAACATGTTGATGGCATAATAATAAATAGAAAAATGTAGAGTAAGAACTTTATGTTCACAGCAGCCATAATTACAGAGATAAAATCTGGAAAAGAAATTTAAAATATGAAAATAGTTATCAAGAAGCAAGGCCTCCCTATGAACCACTGCCATGCACAAGCTGCTGCTGCTCGGGAAACAGCCAGACCCTAGCCTTTTCCTGTGAATCAGCACCATTTGCAGATTGTGGGGGAAGAGAACAAGAAGTAAACAAGAAGCAAGCCCTCCCTGTGAACCAGCATCATGTGTGGGCCACTGCCACTGGGGGAACAGTCAGACCCCAACCCCTTCTGGCGCGCAGGCTGGGAAACAAGAAGAGCCCCCCACTCCCACACCCCCACCAGCTGTAAGCAGCTGGCAGATCCAGAGAAACACAGGCTGTAATGATAGTTATTGAGGTGAAATGCAATTTGATGCTTGTGGTGTTTGGTGTTTCACTGACTTTGCAGGTCTAGGGCCAGTGGTCTGAACATCTATTCAGAGGATCACAGTACGCAGTGTGGCATCTATGGGGATCTCCTTCTGAAGGTGGTAGCCATTGTTAATTTCCTTTTATCTTGTTTTGAAGTCCTGTATCATTTTCATTGTTTTGTTAGGTTGGGTTTTATTCTGTTTTGTTTTGTTTGATTTTGTTATATCCGATAGCATGGGCAGCTATTTCAAAGATAGCAAGATATAATATGGTAGCTATTTTGGATTTACTACTGTCTTGTTTTGAAGTCCTTTATTGCATTCATTGTTTTGCTTTTATAGGTTCTATTATGTTCTGTTTTGTTTGGTTTTTACTATGAAGGTATCTGCAGTTATTTTGAAGACAACAAGAGGCACTGTGGTAACCATTGCTGATTTCCTATTGTTTTGAAGTCCTGAGTCACTTACATTGGTTTGTTTTGATTGGCTTGTTCTGTTTTGTTTTGCTTGGTTTTATTCTCTTTAAAATAATAATAATAATAATAATAATAAAAGAAAATAGTTATCACAGTTCAGTTAGAGTTTATGGATAATTTTCTATTCTGAAAACATCTGTAATTTACCCATATTTTTTTTTTAAAGGAGAGAAAGTTTTGTGAATGCAACTCAGTGAATGCAGGAAAGTTGGCCTCATTAGGTGGAAAAATGTGCACATGCAGTTCATCTTGACACCATGACAACAGCCTCCAGTGTATAATAGTGGAATTCTCATGTTCTTTGGCACATAGATCCTGGGTCAAATTTCCCATTTTGTCTCTTGCTGAAGACTGGCCTTGCATTTCACTAACTTTAGACAGTACCAAGGTATTTTACTTTTATTAAATCTCACTAGATGGTCATTAATCCTTTATATTATGTAACTTTCATAACCTTTTCTTTTTCATTCTCTTTTTTCTCCATAACAGAATTAAGTTATTCAATCCTTTCCTTCTACCCTTGCTACAGAGGTGCACTACCCAGTGAAGATCCTTCATTAGGGATATCAGGGATAGAAACTGCAGATTGCAATGGCACCTCAGCATTGCCAGCTGGTTCCCAGCCCTCCACATTTGCCCATTCTGCCATCTCACTTTATGAATGTCCCGAAGACCAACCTCTTAAGATTTTTTTTACCATTTGGCTCCTTATTTTTTTTTTTTATTTTTCTTTATTTTTTTTTTTTTTGTGGCACCGGGGATTGAACTCACAACCTCGCGCCTGCCAGGGCAGGCGCTTAAGGCACTGAGCCAAACTCCTGGCCCTTGGCTCCTTATTTTTAGTTAGTATTCCTAATATTACTCATTTTAAAGAAAAAAGAGAGCAAACTGACTGATTCATGAGAAAGTCATCCCTATGTTTAAGAGTAAGGTTGCTAGGATATTTGTCTTTATTTTCAAGCTAATTTTGTGATATCATATGCACTTCTTCTTTCAATCTTGTGTTTGAGAGGAAGAATAGTGTATTATTGTCATTAATGGAAGAGAAATTTATGATTATCTGTTGCCTCTATATTACCATCTTTGTGTCTGATCTTAGTCTGTATTGTTTATCTGTAGTTACCATCCTAGATTCTCCTATATTATTATCTACCACAAAAATCTATCATTATGAGCATAAGTAGGATGAAGGCATTTTGGTAATTATTTTTAAACTGGCTTCCACCACTTCCCCAAGTGTCTGATTGTAGCCTAGTTGCTTACCAACCTGAATTTTAGTTTTTTCACTCTAAAATGGAGATAATTCTATTTTAAAAGATTATTGAAAGTTTTTAATGAAAAGTATCAGATTGCTCTTAAGAAATTGCTTATATTTGACTTTTAAAGCTAGTAATTACATATGGTTTAACCTAATATTTGTAAGATCTAAGCATAAAGCCAAAGGTGGGGGCATCATAGATGGTATTCAAGATAGTGACAGTGAGAGATAGCATGCACAATTGAGGAAAATAAGAAGTCTACTTCATATTTCCAATGCACAAAGCCTCTATGTAGTTTAGTCTATGTTAAGTGAGACAGTTCACCCTGACTCTAGACCAAATTGAGGCAAAATTTGTGAGTAAGCAGCTCTTACTAAGTTAGAAGGTGAAGGAAGACTTGTAAAGAGAGAGAATGCAAGTTGTCATGGATGGAAATCTTGAGACTGTTGTAAAGATAGAGACTGTAAATTGGCCTGGGTGGAAATCTTGAGTGGTAAATGATAACCATGGATTCTTATCATAGCTGAAGGCATAGAGTTTTCAGAACCTTTTCACCCCATCAACATTTAGGTCAAATGTATTTTAGGGATCGTTTATGTGCATTTATGCTGAAGGAATCACTGGGAGAGATACAGCTTTTATAGTTCATGCACTGCACAGATTCATTACATTGAATTAGAAGAGAAGTGGCAGTTAATGACAACTAGTACTGTTTTATGGTGCTTCTGTGTTGAACAATTGGGAGTAGAAAGGCAGAGCGGCCTCTGAAAGATAGCATGTCAGCATCAAGATGGAAGGGAACAGTCCAGATTGAGACAAAGAAGGGAAGCACACCACATAAAGAAGCAAGACCAGGATGTGGAAAGGTGGGGGACATGTCCAAGGACAGAGGTGTAACCCATGCCTCTGCAGGTTAGTGCTTCACTAGTTCCCGAGGAATGAAGGTTCATCATTGATTGAAAACGCACATTGCAATGCTGCCCGGGTTAAGATGTAATTATACAGACACTTAAAATGAACTGGTAGATAAACTTCTTGTGGGGTTTGTTCTACATGGATTTGTAGATTTTCTCTTAAGGTTCTGCTTTGAAAGTAGTAGATTATTTTGGTAAATTTAACTCACATTTACAGGTAATATCCAGGGGTATGTTCAGTCTGCACTCTTCTGTTTCTTTAAGGGAATTCTCAATTCATTGGTGAGTTTTAATGATCGATGAGTTTCAATGATTGAAAGTCGAGTTATCACAATGATTGAGTAAAGCCATATGAACCATCCCTAATAGCAAGTTGATAGTCTTAGTAGCAGGAATGTGTCTGGGCATAGACTCACAAGGTGAAGGAATTGTTGTTGGGCAACTGATGAAGACTACAAGGTCTCCCAGGTAATGGGAATTGAAAGAATCCTTTTACCAACCACATCTCTTTGTCTTCACAGCAATCTCGAGGAAAGATTTTGAAAATCAGAGATGCTCTTTCCCCCTCTCTAGAGCTTGGGTTTACATCCTCTGTTTAGTAAAAAGCTTTCATTCCAATACCTTCTTTGACTCATACAATAATTTCCAAACAATTATTAATTCCATGTGACAGGTGAAGTAACTAAGTCTCAAGAAAATTTAGTGATTAGTCTAAGATTGAGCTTAGTTTACAACTTGTGTATTTCATCCCCCAATATATTTCAGTTTTCATTAAGGCATTTTATTCATGTACATTATATGACACTGAACTACTCTTTTTGTTATGTTGTGCTATTAATGTCTATTAAAAGGAAAATTGGAATCTGGGCAGTGGAGCAGTATAGGATTAGAAATCAAACAATATATGTCTAATTAATTCAATGAATACTTGATTAATATTTGGCAGTTGCATTTTCATTACAATATAATTAATTAGAATTTCTAGATAAACAACTTCACGCAGTTGCTGTGAGAATTAAATGTGATAATGTATGTGAAAGTATCTACCACGGAGACTGGCAGTTAGAAGGGACTCAATTAGTTGAGTATGAATCTTATCAAGAATAATTTTCATGAGGATTTCTTTGAGGTGAAAATTTACTCTTTGGCAGAGAGATGAAAATGGAGAAGTACTATATAATTCTATCATTAGTTAATAACCAAGCGTGAAAGTCAAGCCTCAGGTTTTCAGATTGGAACTTCTACTTTTATGCCTTACTGCCATCTCAGAAATGAGCATCTCCAAAATGAAACTTTTATTCCTTTCATGTAACTTTCCCTGTCATTCATTCCTTTTGCCAGTGGTACCACCACATACAAAACCATGATTTCTCCTTTCCGTCCAAATACCAGTCACGAAATTCTATGCAATTTTCCTTTGATATTTCCTATTTTGGTTATTTCTTCTCCATGTCTGTCACTATTCTTGCTGTGTATTGGAGTACTACTTTGGAAACTGTCTCCATTTCTTTGACTTTGTCCACTTTAGAGGCTTCTTTTGGACTAGTCTTCCTAAAATTCTATTTTTATTGTATTAGTCAAGTAATTAAGAAATTTCATAATACGTCATTCACCAATTCTAGCATTCTTTTGGTTTTCAATTTCTTTTGTAGTCTAGCCTATCCCAATAGTTCTAAACCTTTCCTCAAGTCTCACTAGAAACATGAAATTTCAGGACTACAGTTGGTTTCTTTCTTTTTCTTTTATATTTAGTGTTTGCTTAATGGTGTTCTATATGGTCTAAGAATTGCTTTTTTATCTGTTTACTTTTCCATTTCAACTGTAAGTCCTTTAAGATAAAGACTCTGTGCTGTATTTTTGTGTTTTTGACATGGTCTAAAACAGTTCTCAAAAAAAAAATAAAACAGTTCTCAAAATATAGTAGATCAATAGATATTTACAAAATTGAATTGAACTGGATTTTTCTAATAGGGTTTTATTTTGGGGATATTTGTAGTAAATTTACACAGAGCTGTCACCAAGAGGTGATAAACATGGAAATGCTTGACTTATTTAATAAAAAATTTGTCCTTCACATAGTTTGTATGTAGTTTTAAATGAAGACTTTATCCTGCTTTGTTAATTTTTTATACCTCCACAGGTTTTTCTTTCCTTTTAATTGAAATATATTCTGAATGATACCAATACATTAGCAATGATGCAGTTTTTATGGTAGGGGAAGATACAAGTATCCTAAGTTTTTTGAGAATTGCAAGTAGATTGACATACTTTTAAATAAATATATTTTGAATTTAAAACAGACAAAATAATGCTAATCTTTGTTATTTTAAAAGAGGAAGCATAGTGCAAATACTCAAAGTCCCATGAAATTGGAAGCCAAATCTTTTCATAAACTGTGCAAAGGTTTTGTAAACCTTACCATGGTGTGAGTTTTGGCGAAATTTCTGTCATTGGTTCTTTTCATGAATATTTATTTAAATCCCAATGGAAATCATTGCTCATCTGAAAGGGAGTTAACAATCCTTAATAGCCTTTTCTGATTTGATTGATGTTTTTGTCACTTTCCTTGAAGTAAATAGGTTCCATTAGCATACCAAATATGCTTTCTGTCCTCATACTTCTATAGACACTTAACTGACCACTCGCTGAAGATTTAAATATCCCACCTAGGGTTTTGTTGTCAGTTCAGGGTCAATCTTTCCAGAGAAAAAAGGAAAGAGCTTTAACTATTTAACTGGCTGGTGAGTAGTTCCTAAACAGAGGAAAAATAGTTTTTATGTGATAAAATCTCTATGGAGGCCGATTATTTATTCCATCTCCAAAGGGTATAAATTGATAAGATGGTTGACTTTATGGAAATCGGTATACATGGAACAAAAATAAAAATATTGAGAATGATATAACTGTTGGATATAAATGGTTAGTAATTGTTCAAGAAAAATATCTTGAATCAGAGATGAAAATAATTATTGAAAGTAAAGCATGGCTTGTGGAAATCATTAAGTCTGAATAAAACACATATTCGTATGTATTCTTAGAGTATGAAGGTGAATCCTGGAGAGTCCAGTATGAAGCTGTGGTTACTGTTTCAGGCCACTAGAGTTCACAGTTCATTAAAGGTGTGTGTTTGTGCGTGTGGTGGGGGGTATTCTAGATGAGAACACTTGGAACATCTACGATTCTTCCAAGAAACTAGCATACCATTCAGATGTATTCAGGGCCAAAAAAGAAACCATAGGATCTCCACATCCTTAATTTCATATATTACATTTTTTCCTGCAAGTTCCTTTTTGATTAGATTTCATGAAGAATGTGGGCATTGCATATTTGCTATTGTGACATACTTAAGATTCCAGTTGATGATACACTGACTGGGGAGGACATGTGAAAAAGCGTGAGCAACAGGGGATCACTGGTAGAATGAATGGGTCCAAGAGGGTGCTGGTAGTTATCCTAGGGTTTTTATAAACTTTTGATTTTTGATGCCTTTGAATATGGAGAAACAAGCCTAAATTCACTTATTTGAACAGTTGCTTACAAAAATATTCCTTAATGAAATAAAACACTTAAAATACCTCAAGGCTGTTGATTTGAGTAATGTTTTCAGTACAAAGCAGCAGTGTGTAGAACTGTGTACTTGAAATCAGAAGCCTTTTTTTCCCAGTTCTGACATTCTCTGAGTTCGTTTCCATTTATAGGAAAAAAAGAGGGGACAAAAGGTTGTGAGAAGGGCTCAATGAAACATTTGTATGTGAAAACATTTTATGAATGATAAATTACCAATCAAATAAAAACACAACTTTTATTTTGAAATAGTAGTGATAAATAATTCTGCACTTACAGAAAAATTACACAGATCAGTGCAGAGATTTCTATATGTCCTTACTCATATTCCCCAAGTCAATATTTTCTTATACTGCTTAAACATTTTTCCTTCTGTCTCTCCATGTGTGTGTGTGTTTTATTTAGAACTATTTAATAACAAGTCATAGGCATAATATCTCTTTTTTCTTAAATACTTCATTGTGAATTTGTTGAAAAGAAGGACATTTTAAATAATCATCGTATATATACTGTTACAATAAGGAATAGTCAGATATATGCATTTTACCAATTGGCTTACTGATGTATGAAATTCAATATCAAATGGTCATCAACTTTAGAAATGGAAGTATAAATACATAAGAATCCTAGAAGTAAGAGAAAATAGGAAAGAACATACTCTGAATAAAGTCTACTAGTCTTAAAAAAAACTTACTCTATCAATGTGGATAGTAACTTATTTTACTAATGAGAATATTCTACTTTAGTCTTGCAACAGCTGAAAAGTATTATATAAAAATGGGTGTCTTTTCTTTATCAAAGAAAATGATTATCTTTAAAATGTGAAGTATATTTGTGTCTGGTGTAGTGTCTATAGGGGCAACTATATACTGTAAATTACATTTAAGCAATGAAATAAGAAGTATCCAAATACAATCTAAGCCTAGGATACTGTGTTAGACTTTAGACACTGAGAAGCGATACTTTAAGGAAAAATTGGAACCAGAGAGAACCAGGCCAGGAGAAAGCAATTGCAATGATTAAGAGAAGAAAAGGATTAATTTATAAGTAAAGATTTAAGTAGACAAATATATAGCAAGGCAGGTAATGACTGTGAACTATATTATAAGATTATACAAATATTTGAAAGTTAGAAAGGTGGTAGAGGAATTAGTTAAGATGATATAACAGAGTAAGTCACTAGGAGTAATTTAAGCAGAGGAACTCTTTGACATTGAAAAGCATTACTCTCTGGAAAACTGTTCTTATTGGAAGTTGAAAGTGCTTATTTTTTCTAAAGATTTGACGCTAGAAGGGAATGATTCTTGATTGTGAATAGTTTTCTGGCAAATGGAAATACTGATCAAATTGTTAGACTCTCCATTCTTTTCCATGAAAAAAAGAGTCAAAGAAATTAAATCTAAGGTTGGTTAATGTACTTTCTACCAATTACTCAAGAGCTCATATTAATTACTAGGGCCTCAATAACATTTTCTACTACATACTTACACTCTATATTATATACTTATTTCAGCAGTCTGTTATCTTTCAGTTTGGGGAGTAACTGATGAGGCTTTATATTTTCAGAGGCTACCAGTATTGGACACCAATTTTAATATATTCTTTGTTAAATAGAATGCTATATTTAATTCTCAAGTAGGGTATGTACATTCAAACTTATTCCAGAAAATATTTACGGTACTTCTGGAAATGTCCTATTTTCCAACACACACACGCGCGCACACACACACACACACACACACACACACAATTTTTCTTTACCATTCCATTTTCCTCACCAATTGATTGCCAGCTAAGAGTACCTTGTTTGTTCTCTACTTTCAATTCTTATTTCCACTTTTTCAGTTTAGACCTTTTTCCTCTCCCATGAGATTTTTTTTTTAACAGCTGACACTCTTTTTGTTCTATTTTTTTCTATTTCTTCTTTACCTTGATGCCAGAGATGTCTTTCTCATTCAAATGTGTTACTGTCTTTTGTTGCTTCAAAAATATTCAGTAGATCACAGTTACCTACCAAAGAAAGTTATAATCTATTCATTCAAGTCTATCCAGGATCTGCCCTCAATTTGTTTTTACTTTTAGCATAATGTCTAGCTACTTCCTGTGTTTCTGGCTCTATTAAAAACCACAGCCTTTCTTACCGTCCCCGTTCTGCTCTTGTTCTTTCAGCCTGAATCCTTCTCATACCCATGGTCCTACACAACTACCACTTTATGAAGTTTCTCTTAAGTTCTTTAGATGAGAATACTCAATTCTTTGCATTTATTTTGCAGTATTTTCATACTTAAGTTAGTTTTATGTACTCATGGTGACAGTATAATTTCTCTGAGGACAAAATCTAGATCTCATTTAGCATATACACTCCTGAACATCTGGGTTTGTGCATAGTAGGTCATCAGTGTATGTTTAGAGGATAAATGAAAGACTTGATGGTCATCATCTTCATATGAAAGAAATTTCATCAATCAGTAGAAAGGCAGAATGGATGTTTTTTTTTTCCTCCCAACTATTATGGATTTTCCTGAACTGTCTAATTTGGCAAGGTATCATGTAAATAATTTTTAAAAATTTCCTTGGGTCGTTTCTGGATTTGATTGACTCAAGCAACACAGGATACAATGTTCTGCTCTCCATTTACATCTTTACATTCTACTGTACTCTGACTTCTTAGCAGTTTTTTTCTTGGCCATTATCACAACCAAACATATAGTATACTGTAAATAATTAATTATTATTTTCTATCATCTTCCTCTGGAGTATGTGAATCAAGAAATTAATGACTTGTTTCTGTTATTGCTTTATCCCTATAACTCTCAACGTTGCTTGGCACATAGCAAGTGTTCAGAATATACTTGTTGAATACATGATTAATTTTACATTGCATTGTTTTTGTTATTAAAAAAACTACCTTTTTTCTCATTGTGAATTTTGAGACTGTTGAATTTGGCATTTTAGAAAACTCAGAGCCTGAAATAACAGTATGAGTCACCAGACAATGCACATTAACTATTTAAATTTTTAATTTTAATTGCAAAATGGTTGACTATTGTTGGAGAATGTTACCTGTAGCTATTGGCAGCTATACAGCACAGAAGGACATGAGGTTTGTATCTATGGAACCCTGTACTTACTATAGAAAGTAGAATCAATTTGATATGATTTAGTTTCCTAAACAATTCTGTGACTTTGGGAATAATGATGAATCTTATTTGATACAATTTCTGGCACATAGTTGTACATCATTTGATTTCATCATCTTTATTCCTCCCATAGATTCTCACTGAAAAAGCTATTCCAGTTTGCGTTTGAACTGCAATATCCTGCCAACCTGTGGTAGAGTTTCTAAAAGGCTTTGCACATTTCAAGGCAGGGTTTATGCAGCCTAAGGAGGAAAAGCAAAATATGTAGGTGCCTTAAATTGTCTAAGTCTGTGGTTGAACCTTTGATCTTAGATTGTCTCTCTGCGTCCAGTTCACTTTACCATATATTGTGGTCACCACCCACAGAGGACATAAGGATTCTGTTAAAGCACTCTGCAAGTGAATATATTCAACAGCTTTTTCTCTTTAAATTGACACTTTTTCTTTCTTTTCTTTTTTTAAGACTGAACATGGAAGTGTGTGATTATCAACTAATTTTACATTGGCTTTGTAATGAGCTGAATTAAAAATGAGATCGAAATCTTAATATAGGAGCAAGCACTATCAAAATTTTTGAGTTTAAAAAGATTTCTGGGGTTTAAGGGATTAATGGTTTTATTATACATCAGAGAAAATACTTAATTTCCTCTAAAGAGAACACTTGATTTCTTGCTATGCTACCTCTTGTGTATGTATATTTATCTCTTACCTTTTCCCCTCCCTATCTTTATTGATAATTTGGGACTTCCATATAAAGCAAAACTTCTTCAGGATCAAAATCAGTGTAACAAATGCCTACTTCACGTGGAGAGTTTTGATTTTTTAAAGGTTTGAAGCATGCTTTCACCATGTTTTATGGATTTATTCAATTAGGAATTAACCAAATTCATGATACCCACTTCTCAGATCATACTGGATTATGATTTGATTTGAACATGCTAATTTATAGATAAAGTAATGCCGAAAGGTAAGGCAAACCTGAGACATACCATTGAGAAGAGATTGGAAGAGATTCAGAATTTTAAAAAAGCATCATTTCTATACTGCGTTTTGCTAGAGGGTTTTCTGTGATCTTGGCAAGTCGCTAGCTCCATTTGTCTTAGTGTTCCCATCTGTAAAATTGTGGTCATTATACTTGACACTTCCTTTCCTAAAAGGGGATAGTTATGAGGATGAATAAGGTAATGTGCTGTGGTAAAATGCTTTGAGCTCCTTAGAAGAAAGGTGTTACATAAATACAGAGTATTATCTCACATGAAAAATTGCTGCGATACTTTAAAGATAGCTACTAAGAGGCACAATCAGCTCCTAATCTATTTTTTCTCAATGTGGAAAATTTCTTACATTAAAAGAAATGATGTTCATATATTGATTGGCAAATGCATCTTCCCCTTTCTCTATTATTGTGTCTCTAATACATCTCTAAAATTTAAATAGTTATCAAACACGTGATTAATCCTTCTGTTTCTTACACTGAAAACTTTGGAGTCATCTTCAGTTCTTTGATTTGAGCACTAAGTTTTTACAGTTCTTACTTGGTGACATTTATTAGTCTCTTTTCTTTCTCTTTATATTGCTAGAATACCCAGGGAGTTACAGTTCTTGAGAGATCAGGCTCAAGAACTCAGTGCTTGTATTAAAATCTCAGTTCCTTTAGTATTTTCTGCAAATTTGGGCATATGACTTAACTACTGTATATCTTAACTTCCTCATCTGTAAAATGGGTATATAACAATATCTGCATAAACAGGTTGTGGAGGAAAATAAGTTAATACTTGGAAAGTTACACATATTGGTGCCCGGCCTGTAATAGACTCTCAGTAAACTTTGGGTATTATTAGTATGACTTCAATAATCTTATATTCACTCTTTTTGTACCAGACTTACTGAGGTGCTTGCATATTGTACTAGATGCCTTTAGAACTCTATCCAACTTCCTTTTTTAAAATTGTGATTCTCTTTTCAGTTTTGCATTAAATCTCCCCCAAATTCTAAAATAATCATCTATCTGCTAATCATATGCTTGAAAATTACATCTCTGACATTTCTCATGAGCCACTTGAATTTATTCAAGTTATCTAACTTCATTTTCAGTAACACAAGTGAGTGTGCAGTTTTAACCAGGTTTATATCCTTGTCATTTTTCACCAATGTATCAACAATTTCTACTTTTAACTCTCCATTTCTCTTTCAGAATATGTACCCATCCTAATGGCTTATATGTCCATCAACAAATGAATGGACAAAGGAGATGTATTTATACACCATGGAGTTCTAATCTGCCATAAAAGAAGATAAACAAGTAATTTTTAAGAAAATAGATGCACCTTGAGAGCACAATATTAAATGAAATAAATCAGATACACAAGTCTAAATATTGCATGTGTAAATGCCTTATGAGAAACTCAAAATATAAATAAAGAGCAAAATAAAAGATAAAAACTGGATAAATGGAGATAGAGCTTTCTCAAAGGGAAAAGTGATCAAGAGAAGAAGGGAGTGGGGAGAAAAGGGAGGAACAGATGTTGAAAAGCGGAATGAAGATGAATTATGTACATGGACCAACTCTCCACAAGGAATGGAAACATTATGTCCTGCAAACCTACAACAGAAATAAAGAGAATAAAGATAGGGGGATCAAGAGAAGAATGGAGGGAGGAGAGAAGGCAGAAAGAATAAAAAAAGGAATTAAAATGCGTTAAGTGTATGTACCAACTCTCCACAAGCAATATAAGCAAGTACTGAGAACCTGCTGTACTAATAAAGGAAATGATCTGAAAAAGAAAAAGAATATATATCTATCTTTTCCTTGCTTCAAATATCTGCTCCCCTGTCGGGCTCTTCCTAAGGACTCCCTCTTTCTTTTGATCTGTCTAATCACTTTAGGAATAATAACACATTAGCACATTATGTAGATCACTAATGTATAACTGAATTTGATTAGGTACTTGGTGTATTTGTATTTTTATGTATAGTATAACTTCATATTGCTGTTTAAATCAACTTAAGGTATTTTCCGTTTCACAGAGAGGGGTCTGGAGACCTTTTCTCCCTTTCCAGGGGTACTGTAATTTAGACAGAAATGGGCATTGTATGTGCAGAGTTTTCTGACAAACTTCTGAAATTACCCTTTTTTGATTTAACAGTTCCATAGCATATGACTCCTCTGACTTCCCGTTTAGTCTCTCAAGTTCCCAAATTTTAAATGAGCTGCTTACTACTGCAAGTTTCTAACTAAGCTCATATTATATGTAAATACATTGTTTTAGGGAGCCTTAGAGAAAAGTTCTAAGCAAACAGTAATAACTACCCTTATAATCATAGCAACTGAAGGATGAAAAGGTCCTAAAATGTCATGTATTCTTCAAGACCAAGAAATTACAGTAGTTCATTTCTACTAACTTAATAAAGGATAATCCTACAGGATGATCTGAGAGTTCAGTATGTCCATAGAATACTGATTCTAAGTATCAGTCATCTACTTTATGTATACTGTATTACGTCATTCTAGCAAAGCTCAAAGCCAGTAAAATTCTGATTCGTGTGTGTGTGTGTAGGACAGTGTGGTAAGGGAAGGAAGTTCAAACTTTGGAAAATCTGTTCAGAAAAGAAACAATATTTAGTGAAGCAGATATCTGAGCGGTGGAATTGAAAATCAAGGCTGAAAATTTACTTCCTCAGCATACATAGAAATCTTCAAGAGGGTTTTAGACTTTTTTAGGGCCAGGTTTTGAATTTTGAGCCAGTGTTACCCAGATTTCAAGAAACAGTGTGCCTGCATCTGTTATCTGTGTTAGACATGTAACACTATAAAGCATTGTGCATGATTTTCGTTGGGAACTTCGGAAACTTCATCCCATTGTCTGGAGCCACAGCCCATCTTCATTAGAATTGTATGGAATTTTATTACAATACAAGACCTTATTCCAGAACTATTACAAGAATCTCTGGGGTTATATGCAGAGATTCTTAAGCACATTCAAGTTTAAAAACCACTGCCTTAGAAGCATATCTCCTGTTTTGTGTATATTTCCCCTTTAGACTATTGATATCTTGAGAGCTGTAATATTTTACATTTTTGCAGAATTTATGGGTTTTCTATTTAATTTGTAAGGCCCTTGGAAACTATCCCATCATAAATGTTCAATAAATATTATTAAAGTAGAATGGAATTACTATCAATGTATTTGTCATTTTATATACTTCCAGAAAACTCCCACAAGATATAGGAAAGAATATAACCATGTAAAAAATGCCAGCTCTCACTATATTCTTGAAAATTGCTAAACAATAGATTTTAAGTGTTCTCACCACAAAAAATGAAAATATGTGAGGTGTGTATTTGTTAGCTAGCTTAATTTAGACTTATAATATGTGCATTTCAAAACATACACACAATAAATATATAATTAGTAATTTATCGATTATAAACAAATGAATAAATGTCTACTATCTTTTGCTTTTCTCTCTTGAAGTTCCTGAACATCAATGTATCAGGTAGCAGTTGAACTATGGACTTGAATTAAGAGTCAACAATATTCATATATTTTAATATGCAATAATATTATATGGTCATGAACACACTAATTTAAAAAATTGCAAACATTTCCTTATTTAATGATGAGAAAACTCTCTACTTCCCAGTGAAACAGCAATAATAACCAAACAACTAAACAAAAACCCTTCAAAATCAAACTCAGACTTGTGAGCAATAAAAATGTTTATTTTTTTTTCAAATCTAAAAATCTCTCTGGGGTCTGATAGCCTATAGAAAACATTGCCGTAAGACTTTCAATGACTGTAGTTATCCAGTAAACCCCTATTGTATTAGTGGTACAGCTGTACAGTAATATTTTTCAGCATGTTATTTCCTTTTCAAGGGAGAAATTGGAAAGTAGTACTTAGACTAAAGTATAGCCCTATCAATTTTACATAAAATATTGATAGGAAATAAAAATTTAGCATCCCTAGTGTGAATTCACTAGACTTCACAAAATACAAATATATAGATTAAGGAAAGTTAACATAATCTTTTTATGGGAACTAAAATCAATTACATGTCAGCTTTGTAGTATTATAAATGTATTTAGTCAGCATAGAATTTTTCCAGCAGTGTTTCTTGTAGATTGAAATTGACTAACCAGATGTTAAATATTAAATAGAACTAATCAAAGCATGGTTCAAGAGACTTTAAAAACAATGATCAAAGGGAGCTATTTATTACCTGATGCATGTTACTGTTGAAATATTGGCTCCATGATATTATATTTAAAATTACTTTTTTCAAGATCATATTTTCTGCTTTGCTTGAACAATAATTAATGCTAATAAATTAGCTCTTAAACTATGTAACTGGATCACTTCACATAATAATGACTGGAAACTTGACCAAGAAATGTAAAACACAATTCACAGACATAAAACCTGAGTGTGATAGTACATACATAACTTAGTATCACTATAAGCAGAGTCACATGTAGATTAATGATGAAAGTTTATCTGTCTCGAGGCAGTTAAGTCATGTGAGCAACACAGAGTGTAGTTACACAAACCCAGGTAGTATAGATACACACCAGTGCTGTATTAAAAATATGATATAGCCCATGATGAGCAAGACAACATGAGATTGAATGTTGTCAAGGGAAAAAGATGCAGTCTAGAGACTTGGTAAACATCAAATGTATGAGGCTGCTGCTGGCAGGACATGGTACAATGTGCAGAAAACTTCTTTTTTTAATAAGTAAAAGGACACTCTAAAATAAGGATAAAAGTATCATATAGGAAACACAAAACCAGTAGCCTTGCCATTTATTATCATTGTTAAGAATTATGTACCATGTATCGGTGCATGTGCTATACTTTTTTACAGTTAGCGGTGCAGTAGGTTTGTTTACATCAGCATCACCACAAACATGTGAATGAGACCTTGCACTGTGATGTCAAGAGGGCTACGTCATCACGAGGTAATTGAAAGCTTTTAACTCCATTATAAGCTTATGGGAGGGCTGGGAGTTTGGCTCAGTGGCTTAGGCACCTGTCTGGCAGGTGCGAGGTTGTGAGGTTGATCCCCGGTGCTGGAAAAAAAAAAAAAAAAAAAAAGCTTATGGGACTACCGTTGTAAATGCAGTCTGCTGTTGGCTGAATGATCACTCTATGGTGCATGACTAGTGAAAACTACTAGAGCTCATTTGTCTACACACAAAAACACAAGTCTACACGTACACACAAAAACAAAAGAATGAAATACTAGGGTTACTTCTGGGGAAGCTTGGAGCTATCATTTGGTAAGGTCTTTTGTTTTGAGAAAATCAATTGTTCTATTTCCAAATAATGCATTAAAATGATTTTGGAGCAGAAAGATTGCCAGTAAAAATCATTCTGTAACCTCCCATAAGCTTATCCTATTGTTTAACCATAGAGCCAATATTTTTTGTTTATATTCAGTGGAAATCTTCCATGAGGTCTTATTTGAGCCCATTTTTCTCTTGAAATATATTTAGGAAAGTACAGCTGATAGACTTTTTAGTATGTGATGCTATCAATTTTATTATTGTCAATATTTCATGTAAATATACTTAATAAAACATCTCTTGAAGTTTGAAGTCTTCAATAAACACAGAAATTGACAACTACATATATACCAGTAAGTGTTTTCATCAATGTACTAGTAATTCTTTTGTATTTATGCTGGAGAGAAAAAAGGGAAATGAAGTCAAACTGTAAAGATATGTTCAAAATATTCTTATTTTTAAGTTTCCTTGTTTCTACCAAATTGTTTTTTGAACCAATTTTTAGTCAATTTCTGCTTGTTTTTAATTAGGTGTTTTCTATTGGTAGTCATTTTTAGTCAACCATTGTAACAAATTTTCAAAGAAAAAGATTGGCTTTGACATAGGAAGTACTGATTATTCTATTGAAATGAAGATTTACTGTATGCCATACTACCTTCTGTGCCTCAAATATAGTAAGTTCTATTGTAGTTTCAAAAAACAAATGAAAAATATATAATAGGAAAGAGGCAGATAGATATTTTGTAAATGGGGAAGGAACCAAGGGATGGAAGGAGGGGGAGAGAATGGATGGGGAGGGGATGTAAAAGGAATTAAGATGTTATGTACATGTACCAACTCCTCACAGTAAATATGATCATTATGTACTGCATACATATACTAATGCAAACAAAAACTTTAAAAAAGGCAAATCAAGAAACTACACAGGGCTGAGGTTGTAGCTCAATGGTAGAGTGCTTGTCTAGTATGTCTGTAGGCCTTGAGTTTGATACCTAGCACCAACAATGAATGAATGAATAAATGAAAGAATGAATACAAATAATACATTGGAAAGAATGATTTGTATTCACATACCATCATACTACATGTCTATCTTTAAATTTCATTTATATACTATCTACAGTGGCTCTTTTCAGGTTACTCAGGAATTACCTTCTTTGAAAATTCTTCTGCAGGATAAAATACAAATCATTGGTTCAATAAAGCAATGTGCAATATATAGCTTTTGGCATTTATAAGCTTAACTTATATGACGCTGGCAAAACAGGAGCATCTCCCAAAAAATCACAGATGAAACTGAGAGAGTACAGGATGAGGGCAAGTGTTTTATATTAGAATGATTCATATGATCTGGATCCCCTCCATTGTGGGTTTTGAGGTCTTTTCTTCCTTCTTGTCATTTAGACGTCAGATAGGAATCCTCCTAAAAGGATATTAAAACTACTTTTTGTATATTAAAGCAAAAAGTGCAGAAGCTATTGGTGGGTATGTATAGTTCTAAAATGGGCCTGAAAAATTGGGGGGAATGAGTGGAAAGAACTTAACGAAGTTTGCTTGAGAAATTTTTTTGTTTAAAACTTGAACATTGAGAAAGTGAGCAAAGACCACTAATTGGTGTTCTTTTTTATTTGTTTTTTATTTTTTATATTGTTTATTTTAAAGAGAATAAAACCAAACCAAGCAAAACAGAATAAAGCTAATCATAACAGAGCAATAAAAGTGATACAGGGCTTCAAAATAAGATAATAGAAAATCAACAAAGGCTACCATAATGTTTCTTATTTTCTTCAAAATAGCTGTCCATACCATCAGACATCATAAAATCAAACAAAACAAAACAGAATAAAACCAATCAAAACAAAAGAATGAAAAAGCATATTTTAAAGAGAACAAAACCAAACAAAATAAAACAGCATAAAGTCAATCAAAACAAAACAGTGAAAGTGACACAGAACTTCAAGACATGTTAATAAGAAATCAACAATGGCTAACATAATGCCTCTTGTTATCTTCAAAATTGCTGCCCACACCATCAGACATAATAAAAATCAAATAAGACAGAACACAATAAAATCAGTCAAAACAGAACACTGAATAAAACAAAAAAAAAATAAAAGGGAAGAAAACAAAACAGTGAGAACAATATTGAATTTCAGACAAGATAGAAAGAAATCCTCCATAATTGCTGTACTGCATATTGTTATCCTCTTAACATATGCTCAGACTACTGCTCTTAGGCCTGCAAAGTCAATCAAACAATACAAGCATTAAGTTGTTTTGGTACCTCAGTTGCTATCAACTCAGCCTGTCCTTCAAATCAACTGGTTGCTTGGAGGAGTGGAGGGAGTGGCGAGGTGGTGTTCTTGGCTCATGGGAAGGGTGAATTGGCTTCTTGTTACTTCTCCGACCAGGCCCAGCATGGCTTCTGCCAACTCACGGGAAGGGCGGATTGGTTTGTTTCTCCTTCTGGGCCCTGCATGGTTTGTGCTGGCTCATGGGAAGGTTGAACTGGCTTCAAAAATCAGTATTCTGACACTGTGACAACATGACCTTCCAGAGGGCACTCTGGGGCATGGACATGAAGACCGTAGACAGAAATAAAACAACACAAAATGACAAACTCAGACCAGATCCATGAAAGATATATTTTATTACCTATTTTGGGTTAAGAGATTTTTACCAGGGCCCTATTGAGAAGAAGTTATAAGTTTAATTAGAGCCTCACTTGACATCATTTATAGTTTTGCTGTGTACAATTAAGCTTTCATTAAGTGCATTACAATATGTATATAATTCTCAATGTAAATGTCATTTTCAGTAAATCTTTTTGGTGTCTCTATGATATTAAGTCTCAAATTGAAAAAAATCATTTAAATTCTGCAGAAGATTTATTGTTAGAATTTAAACATCATCTCTTAAAGACCACTATAGATATATTATGAATGGTGATAACATTAGATGAACATTCTGTGTTGTAGCGAAGTCTTTTGCTAAAAGGAGGAAAAATTGAGTAAATGGCACCACTTATAGAATGTTGCTTAGAAAGGCTCATTTCTCACTGGGTATGCTACAAATTACATGAAGAATCGAGGCTTTCTGAGTGGCAGTTTTCTACATGGTAGGCTTTGTGTGCTTAACAGATTAACTGCTTTTTATGTTATTCTTTTCCCCAGGATTCAGGGAAGAAAATGACATAATAGATTTTTTTTTCCCTAGGATCACAGTAAACCTCCTTAGTCAAACCCAGTTGCTCTTTGGGAGGTAAAGAGCGAACTAACCTGTGTTTCTACAAGTTACAAAATCATTTACATTTATTACCCTTGCACAGTAAGGCCCCAAAGCCTCAGAGCTATGATTCTCCAAATCACTGCATTCTAAGCTTGACTGATTGGTTTAAAAGCTTGTGAGAGATTTATAATGATTCACTGTGTAAGCCAATGATTTTACATGGAGGGCAGAAGACTGCTTATAAATGACGGAAAACTTTGGACTCTCCTTGGACTCACCAGGTAACCAACTGTTTTTGTAGGTTAAGATAAAAACAGCATTTCCTTTGCATTATTTAAACCTAAAATTTGTAAAGTGTACATGCATTATAGTTTATATAAGCACAATAATGTTAGCTCCCATTTATAGTGCCACTGTGTATTATGGCCATATTAATATCTGTGTGTACTAACCACAAAAACTTAAAAGGCCCTGTTGCTTTTGAACTTTTCTTGTTTACTCTAATAAACTTTAATTGCTTCCCCAAATTCCAGATTTGTTATTTAAATAGTACACATTGCTGTATAGTAAGTTTGGAAAAATTACTATGCTTAGGTTATTATAATATTTGACAACATATGCTAGTAGTATCTTTCACTGTTTGAAAGTTTATACAAATTGTCAGTTTCAGTGTTACATTGGGATAAATGAAAAATGTGATTAATGGAGGATACATTAAAACATTAAATTTTATGTATCTGCCTTGTTTGATCAATAAGAAAATTTGAGACTTGTGAGAAAAACCAAGTGTTTTAATTAGGAAGTCATTAAGAGTAGCAAAGTTTTTTGTAGTAACTAAACAAGGGGGCTGTGGAAATGTCAATTACATAAGCCCTGTGAGAAAGTCAGTGCCAATGGGTCTGTGTATTTCCATCAGCAGCAGTACGGGTGCCAACTAGAATGAGCATGACGTTACATAGAGGTACCATTTCTAATGCCAGAACGTTAGCAGAAAGTTAAATTGTACCATCTTTTAATCTGCTTCGTTAATCAGAATTCAAAGCACTCTGCTCTCATCTCTTCATCTCCACAACCAAGTTTCTGCCCCTTGTCTCCCGTCCCATGGCTCACTTCAATCCTGTCAACTATCCCTTCTGCCCAGTGTGAAACTGGCTTCGTACTGCTGTTTTATTCTTTAGGATTCTCCTGTGCATTTCAGTGCTACACTGGTGTCTCCACACTGCCAGGTGCTTCTCTTTCTTATTTTGCGTAAGTCCCCTGTATTATCTCGAGGATGGCTTACTATTGAAAAATACAGCTCTTAGATTCAGACCTGGATTCTACCCCTATTCTTTCACCTTCTAGTTATGCTACTTTGTGCAAGTTATTTAACTTCTCTGCACCTCAGTTTACTTATTTTTATCGTAGGAAATAATACTTAAGAAGATTGTGGTGAAGATTAAAAAAGCTAACGTATGATGTTTACAACCATAACTGGCATATAGTTAGTGCTACATTAATTGTTACTGTCATTATTAAGCTTGCCCTAATAAACTTGTCCTATTAATTACATTAATTTCTTATCTTAATTGAGTAGCTTTTCAAATACAAAGTCATTTCCTTTGACACTCTTCAGAATAACTACTCTTCTTTCAAATTCCTATAGTCCCAACTTCTTTTTTTTTCTAATTTCTAAATTTTTAAGGGAGCATGTATTACTTTATTTTTAAAAATTTTTTCTTATAATTGTTTATTGGTACAATTTCGATATGCATGATTATCACATTCATGTAGGGAATTTGTACCTACATGTATATCTTAGTTTCTCTTTTTTTCCTGTTCCTCTCCCCCTCTTCAAGTCCTCTTCTTCGTCTTATTCACAAAGCTTTGTTTCCATTTTATCCTTTTTTTCTCCCCCCAATTACCCTTTCTCTTTGAACAATTACTTCCTATTTCATAATTTTATATATTTTGGTTCTTATTTACACTTTAGTTTCTCACACCAGAGAGATAATGTGATATTTATATATATGTGTGCAATTTATAGGTCCATCCATTTAGCTATAACTGTCTTAAGTTCATCCTTCTTTATGGCTGAGTAGTACTCCATTGTACAAAAAAAACCACTTTTTAAATCCATTTATTGGTTGATGGACATTTGAGTTGTTTCCAAGATTTAACTGTTACAAATTGTGCTGTGAGAAATATGGGTACATATATATTACTGTGGTATGATGCTTTGAAATCTTTTTGAAACATACAAAGAAGTGGAACAGCTGGGTCAAATGGAACCTCTAGTCCTAGTTTTTTGAGAAATCGCCACACAGCTTTCCATAGTGGTTGCTCCAGTTTATACTTCTGCCAACAGTGGAGAAGGATTCTTTTTCCCACATCCCCACCAGCATTTGTTATTGGTTGATTTCATGATAATAGTCATTCTTTCTGGGGTGAGATGCAATGTCAGCATTGCTTTTTTTTTTTCTTTTTGGTACTAGGAATCGAACTCAGGACCTTGCACTAGCCAGGCAGATGC
>RJWM01012877.1:0-55147 GCA_004363535.1 Dasyprocta punctata | reverse complement strand
CTTCCTTCCTTCCTGCCTGCCTGCCTGCCTGCCTTCCTTCCTCCCTTCCTTCCTTCCTTCCTGCCTTCCTTTGTTCCTTCCTTATTTTGAGACAGTGTCTAAGTTGCTGTTGCCTAGGCTACACTTGAACTTGGCATTCTCCTGCCTCAGCCTCCTGAATAACTCTTAACTACAGGTGTGCAGCACCGTGCTTAGCTAACATCCTTGTTCTTACAGTAAAAGTATGTGTTTATTTGACCATACACAGGTGGCCTGGAAGAACTTCCTTTGTAGTTCTTGATTCCAAGCTGCTTGATCATCCTGTCTTCTCTCATCTACCATTTTTTATTTTAATTTTAAAAGTAGTCTTTATATTTTAAAAGTTAATGTATACATTACAGGAAAAAAAACTCACAAGAAATAATGAAAAAGTCATTCACAGTCATAAATAGCTTAGTTGGATGTGTCCTTTTAGGTGCTGCATCTTGCTTCCAATTTCTCTCCTGTGACTGACTTGTATTTCTTAGGAACAGTAATTTAACTGGGCATAGTAGCATACGCCTGTGATCCCAGCACTGAAGAGGTTGAGGCAGGAGGATTGTTGTAAGTTGGAGGCCAGCCTGGGCTACACAGTGAGTTCAAGGCCAGCCTGAACTACAGAGTGAGATACTCTCTCAAAAACCAAAATGAACCTAGCACTTTAACTTTCTCGGGTTCACCTTTTTCTAACAAGGCTGGTTCTTCCAGGGGTCTCGTACCCTGATGCAAGTACCACATCGAGGAGGAACTGATGGCTAAAAGGACCATCTTTTTCATCTGCATATTCTTGATGTAGGGATAGCCTGTCCTTTCCCTGTATCCCTTCTGGCCTAAACTTAATGGAAATTAGAACTGCTTTGCATAAACCTTACCAAGATTTTATTCTGGTCTTAATCGGACCCACCATACTCCATTCATTCAACCACTTCTCTTTAATCAGTCAAATAGGTTGATTGAAGGTACATTCTACATATGAGCAATTTCTTACTGATACTTGCTTTCTTATACTCAACTGACAGTCTGTCACCTGCAAAAATCCCCAAATGTCAACCTCATAACATTTTATTTGTGCTGTTGTTACTTAATCTTCCACATAAAGTAAAACATATTGGGGATTGACCCCAGCACCTTTGCGCTGAGTTGCACCCCAGCACTTTTTGAGTGTTGGAATTATAGGTGTGTATCACCATGGCCAGCTGGTCTTAGCATGTCTTGATAATGTATCTAGGGAATTCAGCCACAGACTGAAAAATTCAAAAATGAACACATACAATACTGAGCACATAACAGACGTTTTTCCTTGTCCTTATTCTCTAGACGATATAGTATTACAACTATTTATGTAACACCTACATTGTATTAAGTATTCTAAATAGCCTAGTGATGATATAAAATGTTTCAAGATAGGAAATTGTGCATAAATTCCAGCAAATACTATGCCATATTTATACGAGGGACTTGAACATCCACATATTTTGGTGTCTGCAGGAGTGTGAGAATAGTCCCCCAGGGGATGACAGTGTGACAGTCTTTAATCAAGTCTTCTGACATAATGAATTTTCTCCTTGACCCTAGTTAAGGATGCTGGTGAAATGGTTAAGGAGTGCCTTTCCATGCAGCGCTAACAGAAAGCATTTGCTGTTTGTTAGCCACTTGGAACTGGCTCATGTCATGTCATAGTGCCGTAATGTCAGCTAGCATGGCTATCTTCTAATTAGTTGAGGAACCTCAGGCAATTTCCTGGTCTTGTTATCTTTCATGATTCTCACAGTGATATACTCTGAAATCAAACAAAAACAAAAAACAAAACTCACACCAAGCTTTAAGTGCACACATACCGGTTGTTTTATGTCTCCTAGTATCCACATCTCTTAAAATTAAGTTTTCATCAGAGCAGTGGCTCCTAATGCGTATGGTTCCCAAATTCTAGAAGATGTACTTAGTGAGTTAGAAAATGGAATCATGGAAGTTTTCAGCGTTTAAGTTAGAATGAGTTTGGTTGTACACAACAGAAAGTTCAGTCCAGACAAATTTCCAACAGTGAACTGGCAAGTACTTACTAAATAGGCTACAGAAGAGACTTGATCCAGATCTCACTCTGCTCTGCTTTCCATGGTGTTGACTAATCCTCACATTGGTCTTGTTTGCAGTCTTAAAATCAGTCCTAGCAACTGCTAGGCTAAAGATTTTCTTCACTGTGTCAAGTGAAAGAAGGAAAAGAGAATCTTAAAATTTTCACAAAAATTCTTTACAACCTAACTGGACTGGTTTTTGAGATATGCTACATCTCTCTGGCTGGACAAAAGGAATATGCTAGTTGGTATATCCTGTGATGTTTCTGCTGTCAAGGATGTGGTTGGGCCAGCTGTCTCAGAACCTCATGATTCTTCTGTAATGGTCAGCTGATCTTGTTTGGAAAGGGTTTGGTGGAACAGAGTTGGGGGACACAGCTTCAACTATTCATTGCTTTGAGCTGTGTTTTTAAAAGCCTAAAGCTAACTCAGTCGTTTGTGTGAGATGACTTCTGGGGTTAACCACATGTCAAGCTCCTTGGCTTATAGGCATAAATACTTCAATCCATGCGCTCTGATGGGCAGTTTGGTAGATCTTCTCTATAAATTACTGTAATTAATTCTTAATAAATAAGTATTAGTTGGTAGAATCTTCTGGAACTCAGCATCCTCTTTGTAGGAATGCCTACAATTTAGAAGTTGTTCTTTGTGGTCTAAAAAAATATCAGGAGTCTCTTGTTTCAGGTTTAATAACAGATAAAACTAAATGTAATTTTGCCTGGGAAATGATGATCAGTTCAAATACTGTACAGATGTGGAAAAAATGACTTTCAGTTGTACTAGTTTTGTTTGTAAAATCTAAAATTCGGCATTTCAAGCTCTTTTATTTTCATATATGTTAAGCTTTAAGTTTTACTAGCATGTTTTAAAAACATTAATCATATGGAAAGAAAAAGATGATGAATTTTAACACTACTGCGATAGTGTCTATGATTCAACAGCAGAAATTGTTAGTGGAACCACCAAAAAGCAACTCTGCCTTGGGGGAAAAATGCTTAGTCGAAAGGCCTCAGAAGAGATGCATATTCTCTAAGAGTAATGAGAGACAAACATGGTAATGTGAGATTGTTTTACAAGAAGAAATGTCTAAGAAGAATGTAGTCAAACTGTTGATATAGCTTCATTGTTAAAGAATAAACACTATCTATCAAACACTGAAGAGTTGATAGTGTCAATGGCAAGATGAACTGATTTCTAAGATGCAGAAAGTGGGGCATGGGTGGTGAGTTTTGGAAAGATTTCCATCAGAGTGAAGTGGGGAAGCAAAGGGAACCTTCCTGAATCATACTGAATATAATACCACTGCAGCACATTTGCTGTGAAACCTTTGACCTAGACTCATGCTGAACACTTTGGCCTTGTGCTATTGTTTTACAAGACTTACACAGTGTTGGTTGTGTTGGACCAACTGCTTTCCCAATTGCTGGACTGGGAATCTTGGCCAGAGTGTCAGGGTCTTGTGGTTGTAAAACAAGAACCTTCTGCTCCCCATGATGAGACTGGCCAAACTGATGTTCTTGGGTAGCCTTTCTGACCTTCTGTCCACTAGGGGTCCACATTTCAGGCTCCATTCTGATTGCTACATCTGATTTCTTACTTATATATTCTGTAGCTTTCTGTCCCAGTGTCTCCCTTGCCTACCCCCATTTTCTTGGTTCATCATTTTTCAAACTTTGTAATGGTCAGGCTTTCTTTATGCTTTTGCTTGTATTTTTCATGATTTTGATCTAAATACCACCTATGTTTTGCTTCTGTATCATTTAAATTCCCATCCCTTCTGAGAGTAAAGACAGTCTGTTTAGAAATGAGACTTTACAGGGGCCAGGGATATAGCTCAGAGGTACAGAGCCCAAGGTTGTGAGTTCGATCCCTGTACGAAAAAAAAAAAAGGAGCCTTTACATTGATCCTTAAAGAAAAGATGGTATCAGATGGTATCAGATGCTTGATATATAGCTAGCTGGTAACCTCGGACACACAGTCTAAAGAATGAACAATGGTGTTTTAGGGACCAGCGATTGCAAAGGCCAACAGGTAAATAATTTTGGCTTCACAGGCCATGTAGTCACTGTCACAGCTACTTAACTCTCCATCGTTGCCCCAAATCTGCAAGAAGCAATATGTAAATGAATAGAAATGGCTGTGTCCCAAAAAAACTTTATAATTACAGAAGTTTGACTTTCATGTAATTTTTTAATGTCAGGAAATATTAATCTTCTTTGGGTTTCCCCCCATCATTTGAAAATATAAAAGCTATTTTAAATTCATGAGCCACATGTAGATTAGCAGCCTACCGGGTTTAGCTATAGGCTATAATTTTCCCTGGCCTGCTTCTCTCTAACTGAAGTGATGAACCTAGAAAGGTCTGTCTGTGTTAAAAATGGACTTAGTATATATTAGGTGTTTGTCCAGCACCAGAATGTGGTTTTATCCTTAATATAATTGGAAAAGTTGAAACAGATTTGGAAAAACACCTTCCTCACGATTCAGTTCTTGAGGCTGTGTTCATCTAAAATCGTCTTACTGATTCAACTCTAGAACTTTAGGAAATACTGCTGTTTGTCTTACCCAGTTGTCCTCCTAACATTCTTGAAGATGTGGATGTGAATTGCTTATCAATGAAATGAGAAGCAGAGAAAGGGAGAGTATTTTAGAAACCACAATGACTAGTGAAGGGGTAGAAGGTAAAAGAATGGCTGTTATTTATTTATTTTAACCAAGGAGCAAAATGACTGAAGAAAGAAAAGAAGTTTTGACACCAGGAGCTTGTAAAACACATAAATATTTGCCAGTTAGTTCTTAATCCTCTTTTCTGTTTCTGATAATGTTGGTTAGAACATAGCCTATAATACTGTGTATGATCAACCCCTGTCCCTAATGATACCCTCTTTGGTATTTCTGTTGCTTCATTATGTTTCAGAAGTTTAAAAATTAGTAGCCTTCTTTCCTGGCAAAAGAGAGAAGGAAACATAATCACTCAGAGTAGCATCTCTTTATCCAGCCACTTTTTATCATTCTTTGTTGTGGATCATTTGATGTTCAGTAAGGCTGGTTTATTTATTTTTGTCTTGTATTCTGTTTTGCACAGTTTCGATAGAAATCCAGGAACTGTTTCTTGGCAAAATTCTGCATTAAAAAACCAGGATCAGTGTGACTTTATTTCATAATTTGAGATAAAAAAGTGAGGATGCAAAAATTTAGATGATTACATTATTCTAATGTTGTGCTTTGTATTCTTATAGACAGAAACACCAAATCCTAAGAAAATGTAATCTTCCATAGCAGAGAAGGATTTCCATACTGCATTCATAAGGTAACAGTGATTATTGTTACCTGAAAAATAATTCATCTTCTTGTTAATAGATCCAGAAATACTTTTAATTTCAAAATAGCCTTTTAAAACAAAGTTGTTTTTCCAAGTTGCATTGCTTTCCAGTATCAACATGAACCAAGAAACCTTATACCAGGAATATTAGCTGGTATGTTCTAAAGTTTGGTAGTATATCTTTTAAATAATTACCCAAGTTGAGAAAAAAAGATCTGGTTTCCAATTCTAGTTTAGGTACTTAGTAACTTTGTGACCTTGGGAAAATTATTTAATATTTTAAGTCTCAATTTTCTCATTTGAAAACAGAGGTGAAAAAAACACCTTCCCCATTGTAGGAACTGAAAATGCTGTAGTTTATCAGGAACCTTTGGGTTAAATGATTATGCAAAAGAGTTCTCAACACAGTGTATGGTACATAAAAATAATTTCCCCTTTGTATAATATGTGTATAGTTAACTAAATAAAAAATATTTCAGTCCATGTACCAACTCCCCACAATAAATGTAATCATTATGTACTGCAAAACATACCAAAAAATAAAAATAAAATATATTTCAGGGTATTATAATTTTGCTGGAGGCCTAATATTGGAGGACATTTAGCTGGGGGTCAGAGGAACTTAAACTATCTCTGTCACCTCTCTACATCTTGATGTCCTGTTTAAAATAACATTTCCTTCTGTAGAAAGGCAGTATGCTTGAAGTTCGTGCACATCGAGTCAGCATTTGAAGTTTTACATCGCTATATCTTTGTGGTCCTCTGGACTCTGAAAAGTTGCTCAGCCTGGGGAAACATTGACTCACATGTTTTAACACGCGTGCATCAGTTCAGTGGCACTTGTTCACCTGTTGCCATTTAGTTTTTTTCTCCAGTTTTTATTAATTTAGAGAATGAAAAGGATGAAGCATCTATTCTTTATTTCACTCACTTTCAAGTTTCTGTAAGTAAAGAAAGGAACAAATATGACACGTATCATCTTGATAATTCTTTGTCTACCTTTACCGTTTTAAAATGTCTTACATCTGTTTCTGCATCTGGACAATGTCCATGGCCTGTGACAGTCAGACTCCAGGTCTGTGGTGCTCAGGTTCTGTCTCCCAGATGAAAGAGACCCATAGTGCGATGCTGCTGAAAGACCAGGCGGGAAAGCTTAAACTGATGAGAACTGATTTCCATAAAGTTGAAAATTGAAGATGGTCTTCTTGTTTCTCTGTATCCCGTGCATAACTCACTATCTAGGCTATTTGTGGTTTGTTGGTCAAAAAATGTTCCTAGTAGATAGTTCTATTAAATGGCTGAGTCAGGATTAGAAACCAGATCTTTTTTCCCAACTTGGGTGATTTCTTAACAATTTACAGTACTATTGCTTTTGAACATATTAACCAGTATACCCAGTAACTTCAGGGTATGGATTTTAAAACACATTTGGGGACTGTAAGTACTAAGGAGTAAAGCAAACATATCATTGAAGTTATCATTATAAATTGATCCAGTGGGAACAAGAGGCATGTTTATATTTTTCCAAGGAGAAATTGTTTCAGTAGAGAAGCTTTTGTGCACCAGGCCACATCACTTCTGTCTTCTGGGCCTCAGTTTATTTGTCTGGAAGATGGAATTAATCTTACCTCAGTAGTTTTTTAGGTTCAAACAATAGAGGTGACACTGTTTAGTGGTATTTCAGAATGTTGACATGACCAGTTAAATGCAATCTGGTATAATCTTTGAAATATGAGTGCAGGAAGCTTCATCTCTTACCCCTTCACTCACCTTCGGGGTACTCTTGAGTGTCTTTGTGTCTATGGATAGTTCTCCAGTGTGTGAGGGTGAGAGGTTTTAGTTTCCAGTTCAGGGATCTTGATTCAGACCCTCAAGTTATTTTTTTTTTTAAAAACTTCTGTGTCCCTGTTATAATTAGATTTAACCTTTTTTAAGATACAGCATTTTTAAAATACATTCTCATTTTATAAGTTAACACTTCACTATCAACATGAAATAAAGTTCCAAGTCTACTTTTCTAAAGTCACCTTCCCTATTCAGATTTTTGCTTTGTTTGTGAACAGCTAAAACAAGTGTTTTTGTCCCCTTGTCTCTTCATGATGTGGTTGTTATTTCCAGGTGTGAAACCGGAGTATTTTACTTGGAGATACCATTTCGTTTCCTCCGTTGTTGCAGCTTGGAATGTATCCTTGTACTCTTTATTCTTTATTTGGGGATGCATCCAAGTTCTCAGATATGGGACATTTAGGACTTAGTTTTGGTGTGATAAGATGCGAATTCACTTGAAACTGGCTTTTAGATGGCTCTCTAGATTTTTAATCTCCCAAGATAAGATATAGAATACAAAAATGTAGAATCAAGGCAAAAGATAGCAAATTACACATCATTAAATGACACCAAAATCGTATATTCTTTCTTTCTCTTTATCAGACTGTTTGGTCTGTCTGAATTCCAGCGTTTGTCTACCCAGACCAACTGTGTCTTCCAGTGAATTTATCTGAGGAGAATTAAGAGAAAGAACTTTGGGAATTCCTTCTTAGAGCCAGCTTAGAGCCTGACCACTTCTGAACTTTAGCATGTAGAGCTCAGAAATCAGAAGCTCTTTTTTCCCTTTTCAGTCTCTATCTCTCTCCCTTTCCTTCCTCCCTCCTTCCTTCACTTCCATCTCTTCCTTCTGTATTTCCTAATGCTCTCTCTCTCTCTCTGTCTCTCTCTGTCCCTCTCTGAATTTTAGAGTCGTCCACTTTTCTCTGATATAGTAACATTATTTTTTCTCTTCCCTGTCTGCAAGTTTAATTTCAAGGGGGACTTTTAATTCCTGAAATGACTGGAGATTTTCTAAAGCATATTAGCTAGGGGATAAGTTTTGTAATAGGGAAAAGGACAGGTACCCTTCTTGATCAAGATGCTAGCATTTAGGTATAAAAATGGCCAATGAACGCAGAAAGAAATTACAGTAAAAATACTGTTAAGCCAACTTTGATGCCATTGCCTGTCTCTTCAAACAATACCAGAAACAGGACCACTGTAGCTATGTGATTTGCTTATGGAGTGGTTAGTACCTCCAGTTCTCCAAAACTGGCAAGGACGTAATGGTAGATTCAGATTATGATATTGGATAGTGGCACCATAGTAACTTTTTAGCTATTTGATACCTGCAGTACTTTTGAACTTCGGATTTTCAGTTTCTGGCTAGTCTGTGTTTTATAGAATGAAAATTCTGAAACTACTTGCACAAGAAACTCTTCTCTTAATAGTATATGTACAAAAATACTTCGGTGTTTTACTGGAAGTCACTCTATTATATAACCTTTATGGATGCTCCCTGCTGAGAAAGCATTCTAGAAATGGATGTCAACCAAGGGAGATTCATTCATTCCATACGTTTTCTAATTTCAAAAAATGTACACCGTCAATATTTTTTCTTAATTGAACAGTTTGTTGAACAGACGGGTGCTTTAATTATGGTGGTCTAAATTTACACACATTACAGTGGTATTTTGCTACATTAATTACCTTACTTGTCAAGAGTAACAGGTAATTACTATATCAACTCACCCTCCTGCGGTAGATGGAAACATAACTTTATTTGAACAGATATAACAAAGCAGAGTGTAGCCATCCCACACCTCAGTCTTCCCTGAAGGATGGCATTTTGCCTGGCACTGGTTTTGTGATTAACTGGAGCGAGATGGGCTCAAGTTCTCTCCCTGCCCACCTGAGACACAGGTCCACAGATATTCAGACTCCACGACTGTGTGGACCACAGAGAGCCCTTGAGGTAACTGAATGTATTCACTCATCTCCTTATAAAGGTTTCCCAGAGGATGTGTAACTTTCCTAAGGCCACACAAAAAAGTCAGTCACTGTGCAAACCGGAAATCAGCACCACTTTTACCCTTTTGTGCTGTTTTTGTGAAGCAGAGTGCATTTTAATGATTTTTATTGCAATTATAGCAAAATCTTTTGGTGTAGTACAATCTGAATATTCATTCACTTCATCTTCCTCATCTGAACTTCTAACCAATGCTTTGGCTGCCTTACAAAGCCTATTTATCCTGTATTCTGTGGAACTGCTAGGTACAACTCTTGTCATTTGATTTCCTTTCCAGTGTACTAGTGTCAGCTTTTATGACAGGTTGTGTTAAAATTCTACTTTAACATGTTTTTTATTTTTTTAAAGGCGTGAACATTTTGGAGCATATAGTATGCCCTTTGCAAAATCATGCAGCATTAACTTGCCTGGTTGCCATGATATAGAAAGAAAAGATTCTGTCAACTTTTAGGTGTGTACTGAATATACTCAGTGACATAATTTGGGCATATTGTCTTAAAAGGCTTTGTCCCCTTTTTAGTCAAACACCTGTGATAAAACTACAAACTGTGGTTAACATGCACTTACAAGTGGTTTTGCAGAGTCGTCCAAGGTAGAAGAGCTCAACTTGCAAAGAACTACAGGTAGAACCTACTTTTCTTCTTACACCTGGCAAGAGTGGGCGGCATGGGAAAGAAGTTGAAGGAGTCTGGGTTAAGAACTCCACCCTGTAGACTCTGTGTGAGGTGGTTTGCAGGGGACATATGGGCCACTTGGGGTGTTTAGGATTGTGAGCCAAAATCTCTTTTCAGCCCCTCAACCTACTTCAGCTTCTGATGCCTGAAGTCCCAGCATAGAGACATCAATTCTGTCATTTTAGTCTGGTCACATACAATTGCAAATCACTCTGGGGTCTGTAACTTGTTATGTTATAGCTTCAGGGGATTTCCCCCATTTTCTTTATTTTTCTGAATGGAAGGGTAGCAAAGGATAATTAGATTGTGTAACTCCCCTCAGTGTGTATCTCCTGTATGCCGACTGTGGGGCAGTTGTGCTGTGGACATCAGGCTGAGTGTGCCCAGCGGGGATGTCCTAGGCCACTGCCTTGCACGTCGGGGCTCAGCTTCTCATAGAGGGAAGCATAGAGACACATGTGAAGAAGAGTGAAGGCACCACATAGTCTGGTCAGGGAAGTGTGCTTGGAAAGAGGACTTGTGAATTCAGACCTAAGCTCAAGAGTGATCTCCATACACAGAGAGCCAGAGGACTCACCTTCTTTGCTGAGGTGAGAGCAGGCAGTGCCTCGGGGTTCGCTGCAGGCCCAGTGCCTGAAGGGTGTAAAACCAGCCTGGCTCTGGGCGGCTTGTGGAGTTAGGCGGTAGGGATGAGGGATGAGGATGCTGGGGATGAGGTTGGGGATATCAGAAGAGCCCTGTGCCATGCAGAGGGCTGGCCCACAGTCCCTGGAGTTTTCTCCAGCAGCTGCCTCATGAGGGACGCTGAGGTGCTGGGCCTTGAGGTCAGCCAGGCCACCTTGGAACAGGCTGCTTCTGAGCTAGCTCCTCAGGAGCACCTCTATGCAGGGCACGGATGCAGGAATGTGCCCATATAGGCAGGAAGCCAGGTACTTCCAAGCTGGTCCTCAGGGCTGGTGTCTGACTGAGGCTGCAGTAGCAGCAGCACCTGACATGTACTTGAAGTTTCAATTGTCTGTCCTCACTGCAGCCTTAGTCAATCAGAAATACTGTGCTTGGGCCTTGAAATTCTGCTGTAATGAGCCTGAATGAATGAATGAATGAATATGTAGATACAAAAATGTATTTAGGAGCCTGATGTGGTGGCGCACGCCTTTAATCCCAGCACTCGGGAGGCTGAGGCAGGAGGATTGTTGTGAGTTTGAGACCAGCCTGGGCTACAAAGTGAGTTCGAGGCCAGCCTGAACTGCATAGTGAGACCGTGTCTCAAAAAATAGGGCCGGGGATTTGGCTCAGTGGCCAGAGTGCCTGCTTGGCAGGCACAAAGTTGTGAGTTCGATCCCCGGTACCCCCCCAAATATATATATATCATATATATATATATATATATATATATATATATATATATATATATGATATATGTAAGGTATATGTTTGGTATATGTACAGCATACGTATATATACACATTACATATGTATCTGTATATATTCTGCCAAGGTGTTGGGACTGTGTTCAAAATTCTAGACCTCCTGACTCATCTCCCAGAGTGCTGGGTTTACAGTTGGGTACTAGTAGGCTTGGCTCCAAGTCACGTTTTTGAAGCCATTATAAAAAAGTGGAAGACTGATCATTGAAGGACCTGGTATTTATGTTTGTTCCTGTCTGTCTTGACTAGCAGTGCCTCGCAGGACTCCTTCTCGTCCTCCCCGTGGCCCCGGCTCCCTCCCACAGTCACCTTTCATCTTGTGCCCTGCAGATCGTTTCTTCCTTGAAGCCTTGACTGACCTCTTGTGTTCAGGTCGAATCTCCATGTTAATCATCTCCATGTGTGTTTGTTGGTGTTTCCTGGGAGGTTGGGCTTCCTGAGGGCAGAGACCTCATTTGTCTTGATTTCAAGCTCTATTTCATGTCAGACATAGTTTCTAGTGCCTGGAAAGTGTTGAGAAATAACTGGTCAGTGGATGTGTTCCTTCAGAATTATCAGGGATGTGTTCCTTCAGAATTATCAGTCATTCTGTTCAACAACTGCTGATTATTGGAAGATGTGGTGGTGGTCATTCCTGAAAGGGAGATGCACAGAATATTAAGACCTGATCACATGGGGTCATGGCAGGAGAAGCAGAGGCAGAAGCAGAGATAGGCTTTGATTTAAGGTAGATTCTAATGAGGGCTGTGTTGCGGTATGACGGATCTTAGTCAGGATGTGTTAAGCTAGCCACTGTGACAACCCACAGATTTTGGTAGCCTGACATCATAAAGGTCCATTTTGTGCTGGCTTTTGTTAATGCATATCTGTTCAACCTCCTCCATCTGGTACTTGTCACACAAATTGTAGGGTTTCCACGGTACCTGGGGAAGAGAAACAGGGTCCAGCTGTCTTCCCATCAGACTTAGAAGTGGTGCACCTTACTTCTGCTCAGATCCCATTAGTCACATGGCCCCAACAGAAATGCCATGGAGAATGGGCAGTTTAACCTTCTTGTGTGGCCAGAAAGAGGAAGATGAAATGGAATTAGTTACCGTACAATGGTTTCACACACTGCATGGCTTGGTTTTAGCTACTGAGTTGTGGTCAGAACAAGGCACAATGCCGCTGGCTTTTGTAGCCTTCACAGCAATAAATGCCCTTGTCATCCCAGGGACCAGGAAAAGAGGGACCCTACAGTTATATTTAATTTTTGCATGCCGTAGGAGGATGTCTTCCATTTATAGTCCCACTAACAGCTGGTCCTCCTCCATGGTGGTCAGCAGACTGGCCATCCTTCCACCATCCAGGAAATATTGCATATGTATTGTGACTCCCTGACTCCATAGTTCATGTGCTGCAGTTGGTGCTACTTCTCTTCTGGAGTTTGCAGCTCTGGGGGAAAGGAGGTGGTGCTGAGCATGACCTGGCCCATTGCCACTTGGCATTGCTAGGGACTTGCCTAGAACCATTGTTACATCATAAGGAGAAAACTGAAATTGCTTTCAGACTTGAACCTTTTGCTGACTCATCTGTTTATTTTCATCCAGAAAATGATTTGGGAAATTGTGTATGATATTTTTAAGTAGAGGAAAATATGTCATAGAGTAATGCACCTCATGATACTTTTTTTTTTTTTTTTTTTTTAAATAAGAAAGGGACATTGTTTTTCCCACTGCAGTACCGATCATGGTCATGCTCAGGATAGGAGCTGGAATCTACATCTGGACCTTAGTCTTCCTCCTTCATTCCTTCTCATTCTTAAAACTGGGACAAAAGCTCAGTGAGGAATGTGGCAGAGCCAGAGAGATGTGTAGTTGAACTGGAGATGAGAGAAGTCTGCAAAGCCCAGTTTATGTAGGGCTGTGTACACCTTCAGAAAGCTTTTGCTCTCTCAGGTCTTATATCCTAAGAATACTGGGAAGCCATTGAGATAATACAACGCAGGAGTTGAAATGAAACAGAGAGAGAGAGAGAGAGAGAGGGAGAGAGAGAGAAAGAGATGAATGAGGACCACGTTTATCATGTGTCCTTGCCGTGGGAGGATCCTCCACAGGAGGGGTCACATAGAAAGAGAATTGGTGCCTTCTCCCCACTGACCCCAGAGCTCTCCTCCTTCCTCCTGTCCGTTACCTGGCTGTCAGGTGCTTACCATCCCAGCTTCAAAGTGGGCAGTATATTTGGGGTAAATATTTTTGAAATGCCAAGCTTTATGATCAAGATGTATTTGGTTTTTAATGAGCAAGCGACTCAGAATAGTTTGAAGTTATTACAAGACAAATTGTTGTGTGCCATCTTCGAAAAAGGAAAGAGGAGAAAGTGTAATTTTGTACTAAGCAATTTATTTGCAGCTATAATCCACAAGCGATCAACCTCTTTAAACAACATTATTTAATTTCTTTTAAAGGATTGAAGTAAAAAAAAATCTGATTTATGGAATCTCATTAAGATGACGTTTAAAAAGTAAGGCGGTCTATTCAATAGCTTCAAGGAATGTTAACTGACTGCACAAGATGTTGTCAAGACGGTGTTTGGGATAGGAGCGGTGACATAAACCTCTGCTCCTGGGGCACCTCCAGTCTGGAGGAAAGGCAGTGCAGTACCGTTAATAAAGTAATACTTTCTAAAGATCACACAAATTTTTCAATTGTGTAATTTAGTATTTTAGAAATTACTTTTTTTTGGAAAATCTGGAAAACAAAAAATTCTAAAGAAAATTATCTAATCCAATCCTGGAGGATACTTCTTTAAAATTTAATTTTTCTGTTCTTTACTAGTGCCTGTTTTTGTACACTTGAGAATTACTGCAGATACACTTTATGTCATATTAAAACAAGCATGTGCACACATTTCTCCATTTTCAGTATCATTCTTAATGATTACAAAATACTCCTTTGTTAGATTGGGCTATCATTTACTTGCTTTTGCTCTGTTTTGATTGACATGTTAGGTAAAACAGACTCATAAAATTTATTCATTTCATATCTCAAGTCATCTTATATTCTTTACTGTTATGATAAAACATAAATGGGAAACTAAGATTCTTTTGCAAAATTATTTCTTCATGTATTTCTCTGAGCTTTGCCCCTTCTCCCCATAAAACCCAAATCCTTGTTATGATAACTTTTACATTCTTGGGGGAATAATGGGGGAATGTACTTGATATGTTTTTTCTGGCATATTCAGTCATTGGACACATTGCTCCTACCTTGAAATTGTTTAACAAAGAACATCCCCCAAATCCAAGAAAACTGTTTGGTTTTAATTTAGAGAGACTTCATGCCTGACTTTGAAACTTTTAAAGGATATCATTTTGGTTTTTCAGCATTCACTCTTCCACTGACATTTTAAAATTATGTATTTTTTATTTTGCTCCCTTTTTTTTTTATTTATTTTTTTTTAAAGAAGTCCCTAATATCAGATCACCTTGAAGCTTTAAGGTAACTGCTACTTTTGTTACCTCAACACAGGGGCTTCACTGTCCCTACAGAAAAGCTTTTCTTTCTGTTGCAAATATGATTTGGATTCCTGCTCATACTGGCCCCGGGTGTGGCTGGTGCTCTGTGTGGGTGCATGAACCCTCTGAAAGGTGGCATCCAGCGGGGGAGAATCAAGCTTTGGAATCAACGCAACCGCTGGAAACTGAATCCTAACAGCTGTCAGTCTCTTGAAGCTCTGGTAGGTGAAAGCTGCTCCCCTTGATATCAACAGTGTATTCCTGACAGATCACACATTTTAAGGGAAAATGCTAAGTGGAACCTATTTCCCTTTGTTTTACATAGGAAAAAATTACAATGTGTTATGTGTGAATATGCAAAATGTCCATTTTTGTAAATCAGCAGTTGGTAAATTATGGTTTATGGGCCTTTGATTGTTTTTGTAAACAAAGTTTTATTGGAACACAACCACACTCATTTGTTTACATATAGTCCCTGATTCCTTTCCTACTATAATGGCAGAGCTGAGCAGTTGTCATTAGCGAACTTGTGACTACAAAACCTAATGTATTCACTGTGTTATCGTTTACACAAAAGTTTGCCAATGCCTGTTTTTTAAAAACATGACTAAGATGTAGTAAAATGCTTTATATATTAACAATAGTGATATGCAAATGTTCGAAACATTGATTACTCAATAATTCATGTTGTCTCAATGTACATTTGTTTTGTTTGAAATGGAGCCTTCTTTTTAAAAAATCAGCAAGAGCATCTGAGACACATCCCCTTTGTTACTGCTTTTTCAAAACCTCTGTAGAAGTTTCTGACATTCTGTCGACTGTGTTGCAGCTTCCCCTCACAAATTTTGTTTAAAATGTTGTCTTGAATTTGAAGGAGGTCATAAATTTTTTTTTTATAAGAAGCAGTTAAAATTTTGAATTTGAAAATAAAGATTTTCTGTAAAGGTTTGAGATTAAAGGCCAATATGGAAATGTCAGCTGGGTTCTCATTCAGTGGTATCTACTTGTGTTTCACCTTGTAGTGGCTCAATGTTCTTGTCCTTAAAGGGGGAGTCAGACTTTCTCTCCAGGCTTTGTGAAGATTAATTAAAGAAGGACATGGCTGGTGCATTTTAAGAAAACATTGGCTGTTGATTCTTGTTCCTTTCTCTTTCTTTAGCTTAGTTTAAGAAGATATTACTTAAAACAACATATCTTGTGTAATTTTTCCAAATTTAAAGTGTTTTTATGCTTACTTAGGGTTGTCCAGAGACTCATGTAGAAGCCAGGGAGAAATTAGACAGGTGTGTGTATTATTCAAGTCAGATATACTGGACTGGGGTGTAGCCTAGCATTAAAGAATGTATGTCACATGCATGAGGTCCTGGGCCCAGTCCTCAGCAACAAAACAAAACAAAACAAAACAAAACAAAATAAAACCTGTCCCCCAAAAGTTAGTGCTGGGAGATACAACTCAGTGTAGAGTACTTGCCTAGCATGTGCGAGACCTAGATTCAATCCCCACGACCACCACCACCACATGCACACACACATGAAACGGAGGGCAGAGGAAGCTGGAGACGGAGATACAGGCAGCTGTAGCAAACACACCTCTGTCAGAGTCTCACCCCCAGTGCGGGTTTACTTCTCAGGCACCTCACACTTGCCCGGTTGGTTGATGATGGTGCTGTTGGGGGCTGTGCTCTGTGGGCTCTCAGGGACCTAGACTTATCCCATTGAGAGATTCCACTGTCTTCAGCAGCTAGGTGTTCTCTGCTGGATTTTTGGGCCTATGACCATGGGAGGAGAGAGAGCCTTGGGATAGCACAGGTGGCTTCAGGATAAAAAAAAAAAGTGGTGCATACTCACTTCAGTCTGCTTTGCTACAACTTGGTCAGGAGGACCTGCCTAACTATGTGAGATGCCAGGACGTACACTCCAGCTTGGTGTCCAGGACAAAGAAACAGATTTGATATCTATACCTGTGGCTGCAGATTGAAATACTTTCTTTGAGAATTATGAAAGACAAATACTTACTGTAAAGAAATGATCCAGTGATGTTGATCATCTGTGAACCTGTCTACAGTAGGAACCCATGGAAATAGCAGTGTTTAAAGACAGTCATGCTGGTTTGGAATGGTTTATCTGGATACTTGTTTAAATACATTTTAAAAATTAGCGTACAGTCCGAATCTGCTTGCCACATGTTGTGTACTATGTAGGCAGTTTGGTGTTCTAAAATTACAGCTCTATCTCAAGTAAGTTTAGAAATACACACTTAAGAAATGTTGTATTCAGTGACATTTTCATTCCCAAAGTCATCTACATGGCCTCATATTTATTTTGCTATTTTCTGAAATCACAAGTCATTTTTAGTATTGAGTAGATTTCTTTATCCAGGTGCCAGATAGAATGTTTGTGGAAATACTACCACTGTTATTTAAATCGAATTGTATGTTCTACAATGAACCCCGTCAGGAGCATTTTCAATTTTTCAATACCTCTAATAGATCTAAGCTTACCTTCTTAAAAAGTTATTCATTTTAAATTATGATTATATGAATATTTTAGGATTATAATCATCATAAAATGAAGGACAAAATTCATCATACCAAAATAGAAATTTAATTTAAAATAGAATTTGATTACAAGGTTTAGTGAATAGAAACAAGATATATGAAAGGATATTTTAACATTTTTAAAAAAACCCCTCCACAGTGCAGTTTTATAATAGTTGTGGGAAAATACTGCAACACTATTGATGATCTTGAAGATCATATTTGAACCAGTTTAATGAAACTTTTGTAAGGTTGAAAAAGCACATTATACTTAGCCTTTTTGGTTACCTTGTGAAAAAGCATTTAAAAATATGCAGTCACATTCCTAAAATTAGCGATGTTTATTTCAGATGGAAGCTGCTCCTGACCATATTGTGATCCAGGGGCAAAATATTAAATTTATCCATGGGTGTGTGTGATTAAAAATATTCCTTTCATTTTTCTTGATACTGATAGCATTCCCTTCTACCTATCATGTTGTCCTTGATATTATTTGAGGCAGAAAACAAGTCGAGTTGACCAGATTTGTTTTCTAATCAGCCACTCCTTATTTTCCCTGTTGCTTCTTTGTTATATTAAAGTTCGAATTTACTATTCATGAAACACATTTTAATCAGTGACCATATCAGACAAATGGAAGCTAAGCGCTGGTTAGTATGTTGGAAATAAACACGAGGGCTCTCATTAATGTCGCTGTCTGAATAATTAGTCGAGCATCGAGTCCTGAGCCGCAGTGAAAGCAAACCGGCTCCTCACTGGAAAGACAGGCTGACAGCCGCGTCTGGAGCACGGTCATTAGTGGGCCCAGCCATCAATGTCATGTTACTGTGTCAAATTAGTTAGTGTCCCCTTAGCAGAGAAACCAGACCTACAAATTATCCTCCCACATCCCTGGAAACTGTGTTTGCAAAACCTGCGATCAAGTGTGAGCAAATTATTCACATGGCTCATAAATTAACTAGTTTACAGGCTTATAACATTTTACAAGTAGATAATAAAGGATGGAAAAGTTTTCCAATTGCTTTGCCCTGCTGTGAGGGCTGTGACCAGCTGTTGTGTCTTTGGGGAGCGCTCAGCTGAGAGTTTTTTGTTAAGAGGAGCAACTTGGGGTATCAGCACGAATGTTTGGCAATCTTGGACCTAAAAGGAAGCAAGTGTAGATCTATTGAAGACCATATAATTAACTTTGTTATCTCATTACTCTGATAAATCGCTGACAATGGTCCTCTTTCTCATGGTGCCAGTTATTCATTAATGAGTTCACCCATTAAGTTTGAACGATTACAGCCTCTACCAGTTGAATTATCTTTACAAATATTTTATCATACTCTTAAGCTGCTTTGTTGAAGAGGAATAAGGCCAACACAGCACATCTTGTAAGAATGAAAATTCTCAAGCAGTGATCTATTTGCAGTTTATGCACACCCGACAATTGGTGCCTAGAAAACAGTCTGGTCAAACCTGGCCTGAATCCACCTCTCGTCTAGACAAGACACCCATCAAGAGCACCCTCTCTGAACTCCTGCTGAGGGCTGCTTGATAGACAGCCCACAGAGTTTCCAGAGCTGTGTGACTATTCAAATCACAAACCTCCCTACAGCATACATCTCCTTTTCAGTTTCGACTTCTGTGGTTGATTAGACTAGAAAACATGTACATTCATAGAATATTGCCTGCGTTCACTATTGAAAGAGGGCGATACACACACTCACCCCAGAGAGCTCCTGGTGTCTTCTGGTTCTCTAGTTCCAATTTCCCACACTAGAGAGAGGCCCTTCAGTAGTCTCCAGGGCCCCAGGAGTGGCATTGTCCTCCCAGTGACCTGTACAGAGACCTGGCATGGGAAGCCATGCTCCTGACAGCTATTCGCAAAACCTTTCTGAATGCTCCCGAGAATGAGTTGACTAATCTGTCAGCAGCTTTAACTTACTTGGAATTGCGTTCAGTAAATATTCTACTAAGAACCCAACTAGGCCGTGCAAGTGCAGCCTCAGCACCCCGCGCTGTCTCTGGGAGATGCACGTGGCGCAGCCACCTCCGGCCTCTGGGACGCAGCTGGAAGCAGAGGTGCCCACGCTGAGCCTGTGTGCTCCAGGGGCAACAGGGAGCTGGGTTGCCGTCTTGGGCCTGTCCTGTGGGCCAGCTGCTCTTGCTGCTCCCGCTGGGCACGGAGAAGCCATAGGGTGAGAGCCAAAGCAGAGCCATCACTTTGGACACTCGAATCTCAGGATGTGTTGGCCTTGTACTGAGAACTTATCCTAAAACGCAAGGGATTAAGAGCCAGGCATGCTGGCAAAGGCATATAATCCCGGCACTCTCTGAGGCTGAAGCAGGGAAACTGCAAATGGGACGCTAGCCTGAGCACCGAGTGAGACCCTGTCTCTGTGAGGAGGTGGGGCGCTGGGGAATACGGCTGGTGCTAAGACTCTGAGGTCAGTTCCCAGTACTGAAAAAAAAGATAAGACATTAAAGGACCAAACTTTTTAAATTCGTACCAGCTTCTTTACTGAGTGAAGTTCTTCATCCTTCTAGGATACTGTGCTCAGTCTCCACGCCTGGACCGAACGCAGCACCAGGAAGGGGGAGACACTGAGTTCATGTGTGAGCGAGGCAGCTCTGAGGCTCGTGGGTCTGAGTCACTTCTGAAGCCTCACGATCTGCTCTTCCTAACCTCTTCTCCCTCTTTGCTTCCAGTGTCCCTCTGTGTGTCGCAGTCCTGTGCTGTTGTGCATGCTTCCCGCCAGTGACCACAGGCTTTTTATGGCTGTGAGACACGTGCGAAGTTCACGGTAAGTGGCAGACACCTCCGATGCTATGCACCACACTGTCTCTGCAGGAGACACCGTGGTGACCCTGGCCATCCCCGGGAGCAGAGGGACAGTCTCAGCATCAGGCACTGACCTCGCAGCTGTCAAGCACACGAGTGTCGCACCCTTCGTGGCAGCTGTATGACTCTTGAGGATAGAATCTGTCACCCGGATCCTATTTCTAGGGAGGTGGCCTAATGCAGGGTTGCAGTCTGTCTGCAAAGGGCCCCATAGTAAATGTTGTCATCCTTGTGGGTCACACGATCTCACTTGCAACTAGTCCCCTCTGCTGTTTCATTGCAGAAGTAGCCACAGGTAGTTCACACACAAATGAATGTCACTGCATCCCAGTAAAACTTGGTTTACAGAAACTGGCAGAGAGCCCTGTCTGATTTACAGGCTTTGGTTTACTGCCCCTAATCTGGTGCATCCCAGGCAAACATACAAACTATAAACCTGACTGCTCACCGGGTTCCAGTTACTCTGACCTCGAGAAAAGAATCTGGAAGAAGCAGGAATGAAAGGAAAAAAAAAAAAAAAAAAAAAAAGCACCTGGATAGCCAGGTGTGGTGAAATGCTTGTAATCCCAGCACTCTGGAAGGCTGAGGCAGGAGGATTGCAAGCTCATGCCCAGCCTGGGCAACATAGCAACTTAGTGTGATCCAATCTCAAAAAATAATAATAGAGGTGGGTGTGACTGCAGCTCAGTATAATGGCCCTGGGTTCAGTCCCCCGTACTGCAGAAATGAAAGCGCCTGCCCTCACCTGTGGGCAGAGTGCAGTGGTGAGGATGGAAGGAGTTGTGATGTGTGAATGGCGTCGATACTTCGGAAGCCCCTCACCCACCTCTCGGTGGCTGCACGCAGGCCCTCAGTGTACCCAGGGCTGCACTGCCTTCTTCCCCTTTTTAATTGCACGGGGCACGCACGGGTTTCGTGAGTGTGGGGAAAGCTCTCCTCTTTGCTGAGTCATGTGGTTTGGCTGCTTGTCCCTTCTGTTTTACAGTTGATAGACAAGCTGTTGAAATGTCTTTTGAGTATCAAATATGGAAGGAGGGATAAACTGGTAGATTATGGCAGGCTAAAGATCAAATACCAATGTACAACGATTAAATTTCCTTTAATCATCAGAATCTGAGGGTGCTTTAAGATCTCCTACCTTTAATATAGGCCTTAATAAATAGTAAGGCTTTGAATGTCTGCGAGTACGTTTGAATTTCACAAGTCTTGCATGTCAAAACATAGAGACAGGCTAGCAAATATGCTTCCCTGGGCTAGCAGTATTAATTAGGAAAGAAAGCCATACTGCAACAAATGGCTTTGGGAATAAAGGGGTAATCAGAAGCCCAATTCACAAATTTTGCAGTTTTTTTTTCTTGCAGAAAATTGTATTCTTAGAGATATTTTCATATCATTGTATCATCTCAGAATTATTTTCTAATAATAGGCATAACTATATAGGCATAAAATGTTACTTGTATATTCTAATAAAAGACATTTGAGAAGAGTGGTTTGTGCTTTCTGTTTTTATACTCTGCCTATTGAAGTACATTGCCTCATCCTCAAGGTCACCTTACAGTTGCTGCCTCTCCAGCCATTGCCTCTCTATCCTGAAAGGAAGATGTGGAGATGCAAGAGACAAAAAGAACAGTCATCCCAACTAAAGCAGGCCCTTTTAAAGAACTTTTTTTGGACTCTTACTTATGACTTATTCTTACATCTCACTAGCCATGCCTAACTAAGGACATGTGTGAAAATATCAAGTCTGATAAATGACAACTTCTGGGTTCTAGCACTAAGGAAGAAAAGCTGTAGTTGTGGTTACTTATACAAAATCATGGTGTCTAGTGTTACATGTTCAGTTGATACTTATTTTCAGTGAGTACCTACTGCCTTCTGTTGACTGTGTCTTGTTTGAATTTCACATGCTAGAATTTCAGCCCATTTGATTTTTAATAGATACATACCTCAGGAAACGTGTTAGGGCCATAGTATTCCTACTGAAAGTGCCATAGCAAATCTGAGAGAGAATTTTTTTTTTCAAGAGGGTCTCATTCTGGAGTTCAGACTCCTGAGTATGCAGGTGCTTTTCCTTCCTTGTGGGCGTGACCTTGTCTGACACCACGCCAGACAGGCTGGGGTCCCAGTGACCGGCAGACTCATACTCGGTGCTGCTGCTGGCTCTGCGCTGTCCCTCTGTCCTTGTGTGGACTCGGGTGGGACATCACCCTCCCTTCCAGGTGCCTGTGAGCACTGTTCCACACTCCACTGCTAGGTCGCCTAGGAGCAGGGGAGAGATTAACACAGCCCTGGCCAAGTGTTCTCTTCCAGATTGGCCTGTACAGTACAAGATGTGAAAATTTCCAGCTCCCAGAATGAACAGGAGACTTCCCCGTGCTCTCTTAATATATTCTGCACCTGCTGCAGCCTGTGTTGGGCATCCCTGAAATGCAGGATGCTTGGTGCGTTCATAGAATCTGATGGATTGCCTGCTGTGGATACGGTGGTGGTGTGGTTAGTACTGTCTGCTTTGAAGTTCAGTTAGCCCAGATTCATGGTGTACCTTTTCTATAGGGCTCAGCAACCCTCAGTGACTGTGTGAATTCCTTAATGTTCCTGGGAAGTGGGGCTAGAAATGGAGCCAGGATAACTGGGCATGGTGGCACACCTGTAATGCCAGTAGTCTGGGAGGCTGAGGCAGGAGGATTGAAAGTTTGAGGCCAGTCTAGGCAACTTAATGAGTTCCTGTTTCAAAAGAAAAAAAATGCAAAAGGACTAGGGATGCAGCTAAGTCTAAAGGCCTTGGTTTCAGTCCCTAGTACCAAAAAAAAAAAAAAAAAAAAAGTTAATTAAGGAGTCAGTGAGATGATACTGTGTGCTTGCTGAGTGCCAGGATTGTGCTGGCCACAGGTGATAAGATGGAATCCCCTGTCTTTGCCCTGGTTCTGGGATGGGTGGCCATGTGGGTTCACAGCCCATTGCTTCTCCCCCGCTACCCCTGTAAGTGTGCGTGTGGCCTCGGGAGGTGGCCTTGATGCCAGTCTCGACGTTCATTGTGGACACAGGGGCACAGCCCTGCTCCCAGAGTTGCCCTCCAGGTCCAGTCCAGGCGATTCCCCCGAGAGGCGTGCGGGTCCTTTTTCATTGCGTTCTCTTCCTTACTCAGACAGTGGGCCTGCCTCGCAAGCAGAATTCATTAACTGGTTTCAAGTTGGTATTGCTGATGATAACCTGAAACTGGAGGTTTCGCTCGCGCGGGAAGATGCACCGTGATCGCGATCTTACGCCGAGCGCCCAGCCCTGTCGGGTGCTGACTCTGCAGGGCAGGCTTCGGCCCCGCAGATCCGCCACCCTATGCAGGACGCTGTGGGCTGTGCCTTGGGGCCCCCGGGCCGTGTGCACGGGACAGGGGCGGTGCGGCTCTTGCTGTCTGTAGAGAGGGCGTCCTGCTTCCCAGGGCTTGCTCTTGATTATTTTGGAGGACTGGAAAAGGCCGTCCCTGGGCACCCTCAGTAAAGGCGATCTCGAACCCCCTTCCCTCCCCTGCATCCCCGCTTCTCTTTTGTTGCATGTATTTCAACTTGTATCACTGCAGCCATACCCTTTGCCAGGTGGTGAGCAAGGGGCAGGTCCATCGCGTTCGGTGGGGCTCCCAGGGCCGGTGTCTCCCGGATGGTGCAGCTGCAGATTCGCTTGTGAGTGCCTGCATCTCCAAGGTGCCCAGGTGGACTGTGCTTAGGAGGGGAGGGAGTGAAAACCAGCGAGAGCTGCACACAGCATCTCTGTGGTAGGGAGGGAGCACGCCTTTAGCCTTTCAGTCCTCATGCCCAGCACTGTGATTCTCTATATAGCCTAGCCAGAAGGAGTTACCTATCATCTCCCTGAAGACAGAGCTGTTTGCCTTTTGGGCTCACAGTGTCTCTTAGGTGGTGCAGGTTATAACTAAGGGTGTTGAATTCTGAGCTGAAATCCCATGCTCATTCTCTAGTTCTTGGTCCTCGATCAAATGATTATGTCTCTCTGGGCCTTGGTTTCCTTACCTGAGGTGGGGGTGGTAGTGTGCCCGGCTTGGGGTGTTCTTGCAAGAACTATTTGAGATGATGGAGGTAGAGTGCTCTGTGCAGGGTGTGGACCAGAGAGAGACAGTAGTGTTGATTTAGAAACATCAGCAAGGGGTCGTGGGAGCCACACCACCACATCCCATCTTCAGTTTTCTCACTGTCTTCATTTTAAAAGTGGCAAGGCAGGCAGACGTCTTGATTTTATTTTATTCATTTATTTTTGCTGCTGTTGTTGTTTGGGATGGGATCTTGCTATAATATTTCAGGCCTTGAACTCTCTGCAGTTCTCCTGACTCAGCTTTCCAAGTGCTGAAGTTACAGGCGTGCCCGTGGTTTATTCTTGATTTATTTTCATGTTTCAAACATTAAATTAGCTTTAAAACATAGAGGTAAAAGCATGAGCCAGAGTGGGATAACCTGTTTTCCATTTGTTGCCTTGTTGATCGTAGAAGGTGAATGTCTGGTCTTGGGTAACTTGAGTTACAAAGAACTGGTGCTGCAAAGGCCATGTGTTTGGAGCCCGCAGTGCGTCCTAGCTCTTTGGAAATTCGCGGTTTGGGGTGGTACCCTGACTTTAAACCACCTGACTGGCGACATATTTTGGCCTTAATCAGAGCTGGTTTGATCTCCTGCTTTGCAACAGAGGGTATCTTAAATTTCTATAGATTTCTTTTCACTTAAAAAAAATGCACACCTGATCTATCTGTCCTGAAATGCATATACTTTTTTTTTTTAATTTATTTCAAAGAGAATAAAACCAAACAAAATAAAACAGAACAAACCAATCAAAACAAAACAGTGAGAGTAACACAGGACTTCAAAACTTCAATAGGAAATCAGCAATGGCTACCATAATGCCTGTTATCTTCAGAATTGCTTCCCATACCATCAGACATAAGAAAATCAAGCGAAACAGAACATTGAATAAAAACAAAACAATAAAATGGAACAAAACAAAACAGTAAGAACAATATTGGATTTCAAAAGCAAGACAGAAGTAAATCCCGCATATTTGCTGTATTGCATATTGTTATCTTCTTAATAGGTGCTCAGACTACTGGCTTTAAGCCTGCGAAGTCAATCAAACAATACAAGCATTGACTGGATTTTGTGTCTCAGTTGCTCACAGCTCAGCCTGTGTTCCTCCAAATCAGCTGGTTGCTTATGGGGTGGTGGTGGTGGTGGTGGTGGTGTTCTTGTCTCTCAGCCCACTCACTGATTGGCTCATGGGAAGAGCAAATTGGCTTCTTGTTTCTCCTCCTGGGACCTGCTTGGCTTCTGCCAGCTCACGGGAAGGGTGGATTGGTTTTCTGTTTCTTCTCCCCTATACTTCTCTTTTGACAGAAAACTCAAGCCTCTACAGATTGAAACGAGTTTGATATAAATATCTTCCACTGTTAGCACCACTTTCTTTCACCTGCTTATGAAGGTGATCTATTGATTTTGCTATATTGTTCTATCCTGTCTGTGGGTGACATGTGTTGTTCATTGTGAATTTGTTACATAAAAGCTGAAGCAAGAAAGAGACCCTTCTGTCTGTCTTTGTACTGTATCACATATTTCTTGGTGGAAAAGAATGAAACATACCAAATCTCCTACTCTGTTTATTTGACCTGTAACTAACTAGGGTTGTCTCTGAGATTAAACTTGCCATTTATTTTATTAATTTATTGTTTATAGCCTCTCAACATGTGAAATAAAAGGACATGATTAAAATACAATTTAAGGCCTCAAATTTGGTTACAGATAGCCTTTTTAGGAAAGAAAAATATAAAATCCAGTGAGGTTTTGTCAGGGTAAGTGAATAAGTTGGGAAGAACTTTTGTTAAGCTCATAATAGCCTGCAGAAAAGCTAACATCCAACTTTTTTTATCTCTGAAAATATATAACACTCCTGTCTCCAAATATTTCAAAAAACTAAAATAATAACTCTGAAAAGGAGCAGCAGCTTCATGTAATCTGAGACTTGATGAGAGCTGTTTGCCTGGGACGCATGACAGCCAGGACCAACACCTCTCTGTCCTCTTCCCGACACCCTGGTGCCTGCGAATCCCTGGGAAAGGCGGGGCACTGCCTGGGTGTTTTCTGTGAGGTTGCGAAATGCTGCTGTGTGTCGGGGTGCACTCAGGTGCAGTCATTCCTCTGTACACCAAGCTCTGGGTAAGATGTGCTGCCTTAGGATTTGTCCACGCCAGCTTGCTTGGCCTGCCCACAAGCTTTCTGCCAGCAGCAGTAACCCAAACCCATCTCCTACTTTCGGCACACTGCTGAACATGGCAGTGTCCTTGGCACTCAACTTCTAGGATAAATTGTGCTTTCTTAGATTTGTCTAGATGTGCATGTATGTCTATAAGATTTTGGTTTTATGCTGTCCTGTGTCCTCCTTCTCCCTAGCAGATGCAGGAGAGGTGTAAGTCAAATTTTCTGAACTTGTGTAGAAGCTCACCTGAGAAATTCAGATCCCCATTGTAGTTAAGAGAAACACTCTCGTTTGTGGAAAGTCTACCCTGTAACAGCTTCCTTTACTGAGAATTTACTCTCTGCCTGTCATGATTCTCAGTACTTGACAGTTACTAGCTCCAAAGAGCCCTATGAGTCATTATGGCTGAAAAGTCCACTTTACAGATCGAGAAACTGAAGCCTAGTGAGGTGAGATGATGTGCCCAGGCTTCTCTGCCATGAGGAACAGGACTGAGGCATGAACCCCAGGGCCTGACCACTCTGCAGTCCAGCCTCCTTGATCAGACCCTGTGGTGCTCGAGGCTTCTGGTTTTCCTGGGTGCTGCTTTGCCAGACTGTTTTGGTTTAGGTGAGTCCTGCTTTCCTTCAACTGCCAAATGCTGAGCTTGTGTGCTTCAGTGCCACCTTAGAAGTCCTGCTTGATCTTTCTGAACTTTCTTTAATTCTTGCTCATACAAGAGCTGTGGGAATTAGAAGTGTGTCCCAATCTGGTTGGGAACAAGGACAATCCACTTAATTGACTTTCCTCTGTCTCCAGTCAGAGGTGCCTGTTCACGTTTCCTGTTGATCTTTGAGTCATTTCTCTCTGGTATATTATTCTAATTAATCTCATCTCTGTAGCTCCTGTTTTATTTCTTAGTAGCCCCGACTACCTAAAAGTTCTTCTGAGCTGCTCAGTCACCTGTGTGAAAATGTGGCCAGTGAGAGACTCTCCTTCTTAAAGAATTGCTCCTAGACTGGGATATTTTCTCCACAAACTGGGTCAAAATGTCCCCTTCATTCTCAGGAGCTTTCTTTCTTTTTTTTTTTTTTTTTTTTCCTCAGGAGCTTTCACCTGGAAGGTTTTTTGCTTACTGTAGTGAAGAACTCAGGTACTTAAGTAACTCTGGTTTATATTTAGGAGATTCTTTTGTTGGTTGGTAGAATTACAGATGTGTAAACTGTATGCCAAGGATTGACCTTTGAATATTAGTGAAATATTAGGCTTCAAAATTAATGCATAAAAGCCAGATGCAGGAGACCACAAATAAACAGTTTTTATTTAAGTGGTTTCAAGTGTACTTATCTTCTTTGTCTTAATTACTTTATTCATTGCTGGAACAAAATAACCCGACACCCACACTGTAAAAAGGAGGAAAGGTTTATTTTGGCTCATAGTTTGTAGAGGTTTCAGTCCCTAGTTGGCTGACTCCAAGGCAGGGTGGTATGGCAGAGGGGCACAGAGGGCCACTGCAGAGGAGAAGTAGCTCATGGTGTGACAGTGAGCAGAGAGTGATCAAGGGAGGAGGGCGGGGCAGGAGATAACCCCTTCCTGGCCATGCCCCAGGTGACCACCTCCTTCCAACATCACACTTAGCTGTAAACTCATCAGGGAACACAGAGGGCCCTTCCTGGACCTTGTCTCAGTCCAAGAAGTTTATATTTGTAATCCCATGGAAAAATTACTAGCATTCTAGCAGGTTAATTCCAGTCTACCACTTTCAGTGCAACCCATGATGAGAATAAAGACACTTAAGACATATTTATAATTGTGGGGAGCTTAGGGGGATAGTTAACTGGTATAAAGACCTTGATCTAGGGGCCGAATTGGGTTTTATTAATTCTCAACAAGGGGAGTGGCTTTTGATAAGTGACTGTGAGAGTGATGAGAAGAGAGTGCTGTGAACTGGGCTAGGTAGGTGGCCTGAAATCTTTGCACTTTGCAGATTGAAGGTTACTGCAGAAGGAGTAATCTGCAAAACACAATTTGAGGTAGTAGCTAATATTTTGGGGTCTATGCTTCAGCTCTGATATGTAATCTTTTATGCTCTGGGAGGTCATAGCCTCTTATCTCTAGGCTGGATCCCAGCCGACAGCAGGGAGCATGGCTCTCCCTCCTGCCTGGCTCACACATGTCTTTTGGGAGCTATGGGGCGGGATAACTGACCTGTTGCCTTACTTTAAAAACTACACATCAGCACCTTGGGTAGACCCATTTGCATTACTTCAAGCCAGTTGTAGGGATGTACATATCAATAGATGGAGACAGGGCCAGGTTTAGTCAAAATATGGAGACAAGTGCTCTTCTTTCAAGAAGAGTTGTCCAGGTGGTCCTCGACAAGTGAACTAATTCACTGATGAGCATCACACTCCCCACATTATCCAGTCACCTTCCTAAAGCCTCACTTATGAACACATGAGGTTTTGGGGCGACATCTTAGTATAGTAAGCCATAATATCCTTGTAAACTCAAAAAGCAGACCAGTCTGAATGTATCTGTGCCTCAAAATACTGAGTCCACCTTTCTTGGGTCTCTGATTATGCCTGAGAGAATATAGTCAGCCTACACAAGAATTGAACCTGCTCATGATGTTAAAAACTTAGATGGTAAAATGAGCTTTAAGAACATCGGAATCAAAAAAAAAAAAAAAAAAAAAAGAAGAACATCGGAATCAAGTGGTTCAGATGGTGCCATTAATTCTTGATCCCAGTCCTTGGATATAATGTGCTGTATGTTGGATTCATTCATGGGTGTGTTGCCAAGGTTGTGGCATGAGAACCATTCCTGAATCTGTTTTTGTAGCCATTCCAGAAGGAGAAAATTTCAGCAAGTGTCACACAACTTTAGTCTTCTTTTGATTGCTTTTGCGTTTTCAGTGTGTCTGTTGCTGAAACATCTCTTGTGCTGGAGCAGAACTGGATGGGAGAAGTGTGATGGTTCTCTTGGCCTGGGGTAGGTCCTGTGCCCATCTGCAAAACTGTAGATGGCATTTTCCCTTCACAAAGCAGTGGAAAGTGGGTGGAAGGGTGTCAGGAGAAGGGGTCAGAATTCTGGGAAGGCTCACTGTTTCTAGACATGATAGCAGGTGCTATACTTGATGCATGATATATAGAATTTGAGGTTGGAAGGGTTAGGATGCTCCTCATGCAATTGTCTGTTGACTACTTGGACATCTCTAATTACTTTCCCTGTCTTGAAAGGAACTGTGCCTCAAAAATACTACCCTACCTCTGTCTCCAGGGCTTCACCACTGCCTGCCTTCTTTTTTTTTTTTTGTCCTTCTGTCCACTCATTTCTTTGCTATCTGTCACTGAGTCCCAAGTGCAAGACTTCATTTCACCACACCTAACATGCTGAAGATCAGCAGAAAGATGAGTTTTGCTGTGGTTCTGGAGAAGCTAGGGAGATCTGTTGGACTGTGTCCATGTAACTGGGGAGAGGTTGCTGGAGGGAGATTGGAAGGCTTTATAGAAGCAGTGAGACCTGGCTGGATGCTCAGAAGATGAATAGGAATCACCCAGTACCCAGAAGGAAAATGTCATATTGGTGGACTTACTACTTATTGTCTTTTCTCTAGGATTAAGCCCTATATTTGGATTTGCATTTGAATTGCCCAGGCATATTAGCTTATAAACTATCTTAATCCAATAAAATGTATAGGTCTTTTAGGTCCCATACAAGTGATGGGAATAATAAGATGCTAATGAAAGATTTGGGTACAGATGAGCCACATCTTCTAGTGAGTGCATAATAAACTAATGGATAAAGCATCTATGGGAAAATTTTAGGTGCATTAAAATACAGAATTCTTAATATCACATCCCAAATATTTTTGAAAATATTGGGTGTTGTCTGTGTATACATTATTGGACACACCACAATATTGTATACTTCAGTTTTCTCATCTGGTATCTGAGACTAGAGATACTCATACTACCTTCCAAAAGATTATGGCTAAGGTGGGTAATAAACATCTTCAGCCATGTGAAACACTGACCGTGGTGCTGGTGTCTGCTATATCTGCTATAGAAATTATTCCTTATTATCAGAGGGCATCTATAATTTTTCACTCACTGATTGTCAGTGGTTTAAGAATTAATATAGTTATGTCCATTTAACTAATTGATTTAAAAAATGTTTTTCCATATGGCCTGGATGGAATATATTTTCTATTTTCACATGTTACTTTATTATAAAAATTGAGGGTATTAAAGATGGTGAGATTTAGGAAAGAACTTTAACTCCACATGCTTTTAATGCTTCCCTGAATTAATAATTTTCATGTCCATCATATTTTCTCCTTGGCCCACAATTCAGCCCATATTTGGATCTTGGCAAATGAGGACTTGGTTAATTAGGCAGTCTGTTAACTCTGATTACTAAGTTATAACAGATCAGTGTAGAAGCATTGCTGTGCAATTTGGATTAAAAGGCTCTTCATTTTATCAAAACAAATTTACAATTGCGGATAAGTATGTTGAAATGCATTACGTTAAAATGATGCATTTCACAAGGAAAATTTAAAAAGGATAAAGAATTATTTTCTCCAACCAAGTTATTTTTTTTATTATGTCATTCATCACATTATCTTTCATTAAGAATATACTTAAAAGCTTGGAATTTTCAGGCTTGAAAATTATAGCTGATTTAATCCCTCTATTATACAAATATGATGGATGCCTTGCGTTTTTGTTTAAGCGTAATTTAGTGTAGTGGCACATGGTTATGTTCCAGGTCTGACCACAGTGGCCTCTGATATTGGAGTCACTTGTGGAAATGAATCTTGGCTGTGGTGGGGGAGTCAGTGGGTTACATTAAGGCCGGCTCTCTTTCACTGCTGAAGGCATTGATGATTATTAAATACCACTGGGCCTCTGCAGTCCCTTCTCTTTCTTGTTTAATGGTTTATCATCCTTTAAGGTAAGGGCAGTTGGGGTATCTAAAAGCTGCTTGCGTCCTCCCTCTCCATTTCTGCCTCCCTTCTGTCCTTTCTTAGCACATGACACGTTGTGGAAGCTGAGCAGACAAGTCAACACAAGGCTAATTTTCCAGGTTCAGTGTGTTAATTACCCCTCAAGATTCTGTCTGGTACCAGTAACCTTCAAAATGTCGCCTCACCCGTCCCTCCGTCACATACATGTACCCATAAGCACACTTGTGCACAGATTCACGTGCAGATATGCACATCTGCATACACACACACAGTAACTAGTGCTTCAGTGTTTAATAAGTCTTTGTTGAAGACAAATTGGTGGAAAGATTTAAACACTGATAGCCCCACACAAGGCACTTAAACTGCTTCTAGAGCTCTCCCGCCACCCAGATTCTGTTACAGCACTGGAATAGATGGAGTGGATGAACTCAACATTTATTCTTTCCCTAAGTTTACCAAAGTCTGGCCTTTATGAAATGTTGTGTTCTGCTTCCATGAGAAATCAAAGAGAAAGTGTCCTTCACATCCACCAAACTTAGTAACTTGTTGATTGCTGGTACTGGCATGTCTGTAAGCCAGAAATAATTTACCTCAGTTGTTTGGTATTAGTGGTAGTAGCTCATTCCCCAAAACTGACTTTTCTAAACCTAGGAGACTATTGTGATATTGAAAGTAGTTGGAAAAAATATTCTTAACTCAGAATGGAGATCAGGGTTTTATCAATTTAATCAATATCTCTTAATCAAGAACATTTAATGGTAATCATAGATGAGTCTCATTTTGGAGAGGTTTATAGCTTGTTATTCAAAGATAAAGTGAAGCTGGGGGGTCTAGTTTAGCAAATCTAAATGATAGGCAGCTTGATACTTTAATTTCCTGCTAGCCTGTTGCTTTTCCTAAATAAAGAACCAAATAAGTAATTTCAAAAAGCTGAAACTCTTCAGGATTGTTTTAATTCTCATAGTTATTTTCAGAGAGGGAGTTTGACATAGAGATGTTGGCTAGGACATTTATATGTGAGGTCAAACTTTCACTCCATGAGAACACTAACCTTCCTCCATCCATCCACTGCATGCTTCTCTGTCTCTGTCTGTCTGTCTGTTTTTCTCTGTCTCTGTCTCGGTTTTGTCTTGTCTTGTCCTATTTTCTTTTCTTTTTCTCTTTTCTTTTCTTTTCTTCTTTTTTATTTTATTTTTTTTTCCCTTGTGCTGGAGATTGAACCCAGGCCATCACCCATGCTAAACAAGTGTTCTTCCTCAGCCCCCAATTTTTATTTTTTTTAAAATGAGGCATTAGGTACCTAAATAATATATACACATACATCACATGTGTATGTCTTATTAGTAGGGTAAGAAAACACCTTTTGCAATAACTGCCTAAGGAATGAGATAAGTGAAGTGTGGTTGGATTTTCAAGCATCCTTTGAGACTGAAAATCCTTCTACCACATCAGTGGACCCAAAGAAGTCTCAGTGGCAATGTGGCAAAACTTTCTGGGATAAGTGCTTCCTTAATGAATAGGTCTGTGGATAGATGCAAGCAGACTTATTGGAGGGTTGGATACTATTACTGTGTGGTTTTATTAATTGAATTTATTCCTTTAAAATGACCTTGGTTAAAAACAACCATCTCTTCTGTGGTCATGGTGAACAGATGTTTACCGTAATTCTTTGCTCAGTGAAAAAAATTGGCTCTTCCACCCAACAAAAACAGCCACGTTTGCTTGGCTAAATCAAAACGTTGGCGCTTAGGTCTTACTTTATATATCATGGCTCCAGTCACACAAGCTTTCCAAGTGTGAGGCTTAGATCACCAACTCCAGCGTCTGCAGGAGAGGCTTACTCACAGTGATCTATTATGTGAGTGCTTAATTCTTATACTGTTTTTGGCGGTCACCTTCCCTCATTGAAACCAATATTCCATATGCAGGACTTTCTTTGTTTTTCTTGCATAGCCCCTCCTTAATTTTTAAAGTTTTCACGTAGGCCCATGGCTGGATCTGCATCATAGAAATAAAGTCAAGGTTTGCCCTTTCCATCAGAGAGTCTAGTTTCCTCTGTGCACTCTTTGAAATAAAGAGAATCTCTTTTTCTCATAGTTTATGCCTGACTAATACCTTTTCTTACTGCGTACGGGGTTGCCTAACTGCCTCACTCCTGCTTATTGCCAGTTTCTTTTTTTTTATGAGCTCTAAGTGATCACGAGCTTGCAGAAAGTCCCTTCCCACTCTTGTCATTCACGGTTCTGTATCGTGTGTGAGGACCAGCTCCCCTGTCTGTGCTGCACTGCATTTCCATACTGGACAATGCCTTTTTCTGGACCACTGGACTGAGAGGAAATACAACGGCACTACTTTGCTTTTCTTGGGAAACTCCTCCCTTTGGAATGGAGAACTCTGGGTGGCTCTTCTTATTTTGTTTTGATCGCCAAAATAAGCAAGGATCTTGCATAACACCAGGGTAGGAAAAAAAGAAGCAATTTTAAGGGAAACATATGTTCATATTGAGAAAAAGGGAGTTAGACCCGGACACAAAGCAAAACCCGTCTTCTCTTTAATAGACATGCAAAACCAGGCTTTCATCATTTTGATATATCTCATAAAATAAAATGTAAATCATTTCTCCACATTGTTCAGTCTTTTATTTGATCTAATCACAAATCTTGAGTCTGGGAAATCAAGACATTACAGTGGAGTCAATTGGTGTATGTGCTATTAGGCACATCAAGTCTTGTGTTGGTGAAATTGTTTTCCTGTGGTGTTAGCCCTAAGTAATGTCCTTGGAGATTAACTAGTGCGAGATGGCTGTACTTAATCTGAAAACAAAACTGAAGCTACCTAAATGTGACTCATTTTGGTCTTGACTGTAGGAGAATCGAAGAGAGGTCTGAGTGTTAAAATGAACCAAGGATGTCTACGTTAGCTATTTAGTTGATTAGTTGACATATTATTTGTCCTTTTAACTAATTCCAAATAATATCTGTTGATAGAAACAGAGCAGACACTTCAATGTTTCAGATTGCTTGTGGGTGGCAGGTTTTGAAAATGGAGCTAATTTGCAAAAAGAAAAAAGAGTAGAGAAAAAAAAAGATCTAGAAAAAAAATCCTTAAATTAAGATTTCTCATTCATCCGTTCTCAAAGTCTAAAAATTTCAGAGCTGGGCACGGGGAGCCCAGAAACATTCTTCTTTCCTTATTATCAGTTAAACACTTGTGTCCTTAATATGTGGCTATAAAGGAGTTGAGGCGCTGGAGCATTCTGGATACTGGCAGTGTCTGGTGTCTTAGGCAGCAGGGTCTGAAAGGGGCTCATACAGACACTTGGGAGCAAGGACCACAGGTGTGTGTGTGTGTGTGTGTGTGTGTGTGTGTGTGTGAGAGAGAGAGAGAGAGAGAGAGAGAGAGAGATATTACAGAGTGGAGAGCCTGGTTATGCCTGAAACTATTTTTGTATGAGTAGTTCTTTCTTGCATGGGAAAAAGTGCATCCAAACAGATGCAGAGCTGTTAAAAAGCTTAGTTCTCTAAGAGCCCTGCTTTCCTTGAGTTTTGACATGAGTGTATTTGGTAACTGTGGTAGGGTGGGTCCAGGCTTGTATTTAGTCTGTTTGATTTAAAAAAAAAAATTGAAGATGTACCGATTCTCCTCAGGAAACAGTAACAACTAACACTGCCCACTCCCAGAAAGGAAGGCAAGCCACCTAAAGTGTGAGTTTACGTGTATATTTGGCTATTTTAGTTTTCCACGCTTGTTCCTCCAGAGGCCTGGACAGGCACTGTCAGTTATATCTGAGCGATTTCATGGTTTACAACGTTATGAAACAACACACACACACACACACACACACACACACACACACACACAGTCAATGCATATGCACAAGAAAAGGAGTTTTGAGTTGAATTTCCTTTCTGTTACACAGACTACAATTGAGTTGTTTTTCTAGGTTTTTTTTTTTTTTTTTTTGATCCTTTGAGATTAGTCAAAGTATAAATGGTGGCAGATGCCATCTCTGTATTAGTGAGAAGAAATAAGAGGGGCCTCAGGGAAGTGTCAGAGCAAAACTAGAAATCCCAGAAGTCTTGTTTAGTAATTATAATGTGCCTATTTATCAAGTCCTTACTGTGTGACAGCTACTATTGTAAGCCATATTCTAGCACTGTCTTATTTGGATCCTTGTAAGTACACAGAGCAGCAACACTTACCACCTTCATGATACAGATGAATAAACTGAGGCTTTGAGATGTTTGTTATGTTAACTAGCTTGAGGTTGTAATAACAGTAAATGAAATTGAATAAGGATGGTATGCCATTTAGTTAACAGTGATGTACCAGTGCTTATTTCCTGGTTGTGGTCTTGTATACATCGATATATCATCCCTGGGGGTAGCAGGGCCAGGGCTATGGACGATTTGGACTATTTTTGCAACTTCTCTAGTCTATAGTATTTCAGAATTTAAAAAATTTAAGCTGTGTATTTCAGACTTGGATCAAGGTCTGTTTGCATTTAAAATTCTGATTTTTTTCTATGGCTTTGTACACTTAGAGTACCTAAACAGCAAAATGATGAGCTTCATTTCCATATCTTTCTGGACAGAGTTTCAGTTCTCTCAGTGTCACATGGTCTGTCCTAAATCCTTTGTTGTTTCAGGAATCAAGATTCATCCTTGTTTTTCTCACTCCTCCTCCCTACTATGCTCCTGCTACTACCTCCAGTTTAGCCACTCTGATCTTGATAGATCCAGTGATGATCACTTACCTTGTTACCAAAGTCCTTAATTCATGTTTTATTGAGAAGAGAGGTAATCTGACAATTTTGATGAGTGGATATAATTCCTAAGTGTGCATGAAAATGTATGTAGACATCTGGAAAGGAGTATGGTGATAATAAACCAAAGATTTAGTGACTTGAAGCCTGAAAATAAGGTAAGTCAAGAAAAACTTACACTCACAAGGTGAGTCATTTGTGTAGTAGAAAAATCACTAACTTGAATTTAGAAAATCTATTTTAAAACTTTGTTTTATGCTAACTTATTATGTGATCTTAGTTTCTCCATTAAAAAAAGTCGAGAAGGTAGACATGTTTGGTCAAAAGCTTCCTTGAATAAATAACTTCAGGGCTTTCTGATAATACAACTAGAACCTCGCATCTTCACTGTGTAAAAAGGATTATTGTATAGGTTGTTCTATCTTATGACTAGAGAAATTAGGGTCTATATGTTGCTATGTATGTATGTTAACTGGTTGACTAAGTTCAAATAAGACTTATTTGAGATCTTCCTTTTTGTATATATTTTACAGCTATAAATTTCCCTCTGAGAACTGCTTTACCTGTTTCTCACAAATTTTAGTTTGTCTTCATTTTTGTTCATCTCAAAGTATTTTCTGTTCCCTTTGTGATTTCTTGTTTGATCATTTGTTTTTTAAAGAGTGCATTGCTTAATTTCCGCATGTTTGTGAATTGCCCACATTTCTTTCTTTCTGTTATTTATTTCTAATTCTATTCCATTATAATTGGAAAACATAATTTTACATTTACTTAATAAACGATGTATTTTAATGTTCATCCTGTTTTCTGTTCTGGACAATGTCATTGAGAAGAATGTGATTTTTGTCATTGTTACTGTTGTTAGGTGGAATTTTCTATGGGCATCTGCTCAGTCTAGTTGATTCATGGTGTAGATCACGTCTTATTTCCTCACTGATCTTCTATCTAGTTCTCTTTATCATAGGTAATGGATATTAAAGTCTTTAACTTCTGTTGTTAAATTGTTTTCTTCCTCAGTCAGTTCAGCCAGTTTTTGTTTCCTGATTTTGGGAACTTGGTTTTTGAGGGAACATTTTCTTGGGATGACCAAAGGGAAGCATTCTTATATGTTACCCACTCTCAGATCTTTATCTAGTTTCAAGGTTTAAATATTAGATCATACTGATAAAAAGTTTAGTAATATAATGGGACAGTTCTCTGGGAATATTCAGTTTATACAGGTAAAGAGAAAAGAAGGACTGATGCTTTTTTTAACCAGTGCACTACTTATTTATTTATTACATTTTTTTATTGTAGGCAGCTGGTAGGGTCTGATTGAGGCCAAACCCGCATTATATTTAGTGCTAGATGACTGGGGACTTTGATCTACCAGGTCGATGTTTCATCTCTACTCTCCACTTACTCTATAAAGACATGGACTAACTCAATACAAACATATTCCATGGAAAAAATATGCTTTTTATTTTTTAGCAATAAGAATAAAATGCAATTTTCTTGTCATTGCTAACTCTGTGACTCTACAGCCCTTTCTGTGTGTAGGCCACGTGGCAAACTCCAGGTGCATCTGTCATACAGAAATTGCTTTTCCCCCAAAATACAGAAATGTGAAATAAACCAATTTGGGCACAAGTAGTGTATGCTAGATTTACTTAGTATCTATCGAACATCTCCGTACCCTCATTGTATTACGACTAATCAGAGTTAGACCTGCTTAGAGTCTGCACAAATGCATGTATGACTTCTACTTAGACATGAATACTACAGATGGATTATTTTTGCTAACAATGTTATGGCCAAGCATCTAATTTTTTCTCTGCAGCAGTGCTGTAAATTTGTTTTAGACATATGCCAGTAAGAAGATGGGGTGGGAGCTGAAGTTTGTGTGCGTGCGCACACATCATACACAGACACAGAAAGACGGTTCCTCTCCAAAGGGCTTTAAAGAGACATTTATCTTTGATGTCAAATATTTTTTCAATCACTTTATTACCCTTAAGCATATTTTAGTGTGTATCAATTAGTAATAAAGTGGTTTAGGCATGATTTTTAAATTCACTGAATAAAATAGAATTTTTCAGTAGGCATTTTGTATAGATGTTAAAGCCATTTTCTTTTTTCTTTTCTTTTTGTCATCTGTGTGGATGGTCTGTAGACTTCATTATTGGTGGAGGGAGCCATGTAGTTCTTATATCTTAACTTTTCAGAAAATCAAATGATTGTCTTTATCATTTTATTTCCATGTGTGACCTCCTTACCTGCTGGGTTTCCCCACAGCTGTCAGCTAACTACTCTAGCACCATACTGTTACCAGCATTCCTGGTTCACAAATATGAAGTAAACAGAAATCTTGTTAATTTGAGCCCAGTAGGAACCTTTACACCATAATGAGGGACTAATTTTGAAAGCAGAGAGACATCTCACAAAATCAGAGCCAAATTTTTAAATGATTTTAAATAAGTAATTGAGAACAAGAATGGTACTTAAGAAAAAGTGAGACAATGACACGTTGAGGAATTGCAACAGGGAGAGGAGAATCCTCAAGGAGTCTGAGTAATTATGCAGTCTTACTTGGGTTGCCACTGATGCTAATCTGAGCGTGAGAATGATAATGTACCTTAGAGGACAGGTTTGTGGTTGAAATATTCTTGATAGATTTTGACAAATTAAACAGTGGTAAAGATGTTTGGAAGCTATCCAGGTCCTTACCATTATTTATGTCAGTGAACTAGAAATCAGTGGTTAATTTGCAGTTCTTATAATTTTTATGATACTCGTGTTGTTGTAAATTTAGCCGTGTGCGGCATCAACTCAGCGGGATACGTTTTATGTTGTCAGCTACCTTTTGACATCATAATAGATTTCAGTTGCCAAATCTTTCTTGATAGAATAAAATGTAAACGAGAGCTGTACAGAATATTTGGATCATAGCCAGGCACAAGTAAACATGGAATGGCCATTCTGGGACAGAAAGGCTCAGATCATCAGACTGGGGGCAGGGGAGAGACTCAGCTGATTTTTGTTTTTCTCCTTTTTGGCCTTAACTCTTTCTAGCATCCTGTGTGAGGTAGACATCTTTCATCTTGACTCAGAGATTTTCTGTTCATTGGCATGCGGTGCCTCATGTGATAACAGAAGTGTAATTTGGAGTTACTGGCTTCCATAGCAACTTTTGTAATGTCTTCTTATTGCATCAGAGCATAGGTTCTCTAGTCTTACATTTTTTCATCATGTCTTAGTGTCTGTAACATTATTGTAAAAAATTGACACTCTCCCTGGATAAAGACTTTTGATTGGAAGGATATTTCTTTTTTTTTTTCTTTCTTTTTTTTTTTTTTTTTTGCGGCACGGGGAATTGAACTCACAACCTCGCACCTGTCAGACAGGCGCTTAAGTCACTGAGCCAAACTCCAAGCCCTGGTTTTTTTGAGGTAGGGTCACACTGTAGCTCAGGCCGGCCTTGTGCTCGCGTTGTAGCCCAAGCCGGCCTTGAACTTACAACACTTCTACCTCAGTCTCCCAAATGCTGGGATTAAAGGCGTGCGCCACCACTCCCGGCTGATATTTCATATTTAAAGATATTTTTTGGTCTTTTCTGTAGTTTATTCAGAATGCTTCCTTTATAATTATGCCTCTATGGCAATGACCCTTGTCCTGCTAACAACTGAAGTGGATTAGTGGACACCTTTGCTTTTGTATCCATAAATTCTCTCAGATTTTCTATCTTGACCTGTAAATTACTTCTTTTGCACCCTCTGCTCTTTATGTAACGCATATTTTTGTAGCTCTCACTTTGATCTGTGTGACTGTCTGTCCTCATGTCCTGTGTTATTTACCTTGCTTAGAAATGTTTTGTGACTCAATTGACCAGACTTGTATCTCTTTTTCATACACCTCCTTCAAATCTTTTCAGAGGAAATTCCTCCTGAATGCTTACCATGAGCTCAGCAGTAGTGCAGAGGGATGAGGAATTTGACCTCGGGATGTGCCCTGTGGTGGCAGGAGGGCTTTCTTGCCATCCTTTGTATAGTTGGGTTGCATATTTTAATGCCTTCTTGGAGTGTCCATTTGGCAGGGATTCTGCTGCTGTAGTTTTCTATAACCATATCTGCTCCTGATGTCTAATAAATGTTTAATGATAATTGAAATGATCAGTTATCAATCCATAGGGAAGAAGAACTTCATAACCTTTTCTGAGTGCCTCAGCCAGGCACCCAGAAGTTCTCACATGCTCTTTTCCACCTGCTGACCCTTCCAAGAGTAACTAGCCTCTTAACTTCCTAGTAATCACCTCCCTTTATTTACTGGCTTAACACCTATATCTTCATTTCTAGGCACCATCACTTAGGACTGTCCACTTTATAAAATCTCGCTATGCCTTTAAATTTCTTAAACTTCTGTGTTTTTTTTTTTCTGGCTTTTTGAGATGTCATGTAGCTCAGGCTGACCTTGAACTTTTATGTAGTCCAGGCTGGCTTCAAGCTCATGGCAATCTTCTTGCCTCAGCCTCCTGAGTGCTAGGATTACAGAAACTTCAGGGTTTTAAAAAAATTTTTTTGATCAGTTCTTTTCTTTATAAATACTACCTTCTGGAGAACACTGACCACTTGGACCAGAGAGTTTCAAGTCTGGATTTTGTTGACTATCTCTTTAGCTTAGCATCTTCTGCCCTCTCTGTTTCTTTATCAGCAGGGTATTCAAAGGCTGAAGTCGGATCCTTTAGCATGACTCTGGTGGTTGTGTATGTGATGGTTGTGTTTTTTCATTTAGAAGGGACGTTGTGTTTTATTGTCTTTTCTTTTGTGATGTTGATAGATGTTAATGGCTTAGTTCCTGGGAGATGCAAAAGGGTGGTATTCTAATTGTACCCTTCAGTGGCCTGGATGCTTTTATAATTTTAGTCTGTGTCTACACTTTGGTTACCCAGTGGTGCTGTTCCTTTAGGAAATACAGACACATGGATTCTTTCCCTCTGTTTACCAATTTTCAAAATGATGAATTGGCTTATCATCATCCTCGGAGAGTAACCATTATGTTTTAATGTTTTTATGAATTTAAACATGTCTAGGTTTCAATTCTTTGCTTATCTTGTCTCTTTTTGAAATTGAAATTATCTTTGACTAGTGGAACTTTGCTGTTCTCTTTCTGAACTTGAGGATGTTTCCTATTATCTGTGTTCACAGCTATAACAGGATACCTCAGCCTCATCTTCTACATTTTTTAAAATTCCATTAGTATTTTTTTCTGGTGCATGGGTTGGGTGGTGGGGTGTGTGAAGGATTGGGGGAGTGAAACCCCTGACCTCATGCAGGCTAGGGAAGCACTGTATTAACTGTGTGGGTTTCTCAGTTGAGAACTGAAATCATCTGTTGAATTACTTTTCTTTTCTTTTTTCTCTTTTCTTCTCTTGTCTTCTCTTGTCTTCTCTTCTCTTCTCCTCTCTTCTATTTTATTTTATTTTATTTTTTCGTACCGGGGGATCAAACTCAGTCTTGCGCCTGCCAGGCAGGTGTTTAGGCCACTGAGCTAAATTCTCAGCCCTATTTTTTGAGACAGAGTCCCTCTGTGCAGTTCAGCTTGGTCTTGAACTCACTTTGTAGCCCAGGCTGGTCTCGAGCTCTCAGCGATCCTCCTGCCTCAGCCTCCCAAGTGCTGGGATTAAAGGCTTGCGCCACTATGCCTGGCTGAATTTCTTTTAGTACATATTCATGTTTTTTTTTTTAATAACAAAAAAGAATGTATAGAACATTACAAAAACATCGGCAGGAAACACAAATGTGGTGAACGGTATATTAATTTTCAAAAGAACAATTCATAGTAAAAATGAAATCTGAAAATGACCCTGTGAAAACTACTTTTCACTCAAAGTTCTTTTTCTTTAACTATCTTAACTAATTTTTTTACATAGATTTTCTTTCAGTTTGTCACACAAATGCAACAATATGATGGTTACATATGTGTGACTTATTTAGCTCACTGATAAGTATATTTTCAAGGTGCATCTATTTAATGTGAAAGTGTCTAGTTTATCATTCTTTATAGCTGAGTAGTATTCCATTATATAGAAATACCACGGGCCAGAGATTTAGTTCAGTGGCACAAGCTCCTGCCTGGCAAACATGAGGTTGTAAGTTTGATCCCCGGTCCCTCCCACCCCCATACAAAAGAAAGAAAGAAATATATCTTTTTTGTCCATTCCTCAGTCGAGGGCCATTTAGGTTGTTTCCAAGATCTGGCTATTATGAACTGTGCAGCTATAAATATAGGTGCACATATATCGCTGTGGTATGATTTTTAATTCTTTTGAAAAGATACCCAGAAGGGGAATAGCTGGGTCAAATGGGACCTCCAATTCTAGCTTTTTGAGGAATCTCTACACTGACTTCCACAGCAGTTGTACCAGCCTGCATTCCCAACAACAGTGGAGAAGGGTTTCTTTTTCTTCACAGCCCCTCTAGCACTTGTTATTGGTTGACTTCTTAATACTAGCCATTCTTTCTGGGGTGAGGTGGAATCTCAGTGTTGTTTTCATTTGCATCTCTCAAATGACCAGTGCTGTTGAACATTTTTTCATGTATTTATTTGCTGTTTGTACTTCTTAGTCTGAGAAGTGTGTGTTCATCTCAGATGCCCATTTTTGGATTGGGTCTTTAAATCTTTTAGGACTGATTTTTTTAAGTTCTTTATATGTTCTCAATAGTAATCCTTTTCCTGAGGGACAGCTGGCAAACATTTTCTCCCGCATTGTGGGTTGTCTGTTCACTCTGTTGGCAGTTTCTTTTGCTGTGCAGAAGCTTTTCAATAGGATGAGATCCCATTTGTTGATTCTTTGTGACAGTTCCTGTGCAGTCTGGCTTTTATTCATAAAATCTTTGCCTACACCAGTGTCTTCAAGAGTTTTACCTACTCTACCTTCCAGCAGATTTGATGTTTCTATTTCAATGTTGAGATCTTTAATCCATTCTGTTTTTCACTTAGTACATGGTAAAAGATATGGGTTCAGTTTTAATCTTTGGCATGTGGAAAGCCAGTTTTTCTAACACCATTTATTAAAGAAGCTATCTTTCTTCCAATGAATGTGTTTGGCACCTTTGTCAAAGATAAGGTAGCTTAGTGTGTCTGCAGTTGTTTCTGCATCTTCTAATCTATTCCATCGATCTTTGGGTCTGTTTTTTTGCCAGCACCACACTGTTTTATCACAGTAGCTTTGTAATATGATTTCACGTCAGGAATTGTTATGCCCCTTGTCTTGTCTTTGTTGCCCAGGATCGCCTTTGCTATTCTAGTTCTCTTCTGGTTCCAGATGAATTTTAGGATTTTTTTCTCTAATTCTGTGAGGTATGCTGTTAGAATTTTGGTTGGGATTGCACTGAATCTGTACAACAGTTTTGGAAGTATGGCCATTTTCATTATATTGATTCTTCCTACCCAAGAGCATGGGATATCTCTCCATTTTCTAATATTCTCTTCAATCTTCTTTTTCAGAGTACTATAGTTTTTAGTATAGAAGTCTTTTACATCTTTCATTAGATTGATTCCTAAGTGTTTCATTTTTTTGAATGCTATTGTAAAAGGTATTGTTTTCCTGATTTCTCTATTAGTGAGATTGTTATTCGTGTGCAAGAAGCCTATTGATTTGTGACTATAGACTTCATAACCAGCTACATTACTAAATCTGCTTATTAAATCTGGAAGTCTTTTGGTGGAATTTTTGGGATCTTCTAGGTAGAGTATCATGTTATCTGCAAATAATGCTAGTTTAACCTCTTCCTTTCCTATCTTTATTCCTTTTATTTCTTTCTCTTGTCTAATTGCTCTGGCTAAAGTTTCCAGGACTATGTTAAATAAGAGTGGAGACAGTGGACATCCTCATTTTGTTTCTGATTTTAGAGTGAAAGCTTTCAGTTTTTGTCTATTTAGTATGATGTTGGCTGTTGGTTTGTCATAGATGGCTTTTATCAGATTGAGATAGAGATCATCTATTTCAATTTTCTGTAAAGTTTTTTTCATGAATAGGTGCTGGACTTTGTCAAAAGCTTTTTCTGCTTCTATTGAGATAGTTGTATGATTTTTATCCTTGGCGCTGTTAATATGATATATTACATTTATGGATTTACGTATGTTGAACCATCCCTGCATCCCTGGGATGAATACCACTTGATCATGGTGTACAATCTTTTTGATGATTTGCTGCAGTCTGTTTGCCAGTATCTTATTGAGGATTTTTGCATCAATGTTCATTAGGGAGATTGGCCTGTAATTCTCTTTCTTAGTTGGGTCCTTCCCTGGTTTTGGGATCAGAGTAGTGCTTGCTTCCAGGAATGAATTTGGGAGTATTGCTTCCCTTTCAATTTCATTAAAGAGTTTGAGAAGTAGTGGTGTTAGATCGTCACTAAATTTCTTATAGAATTCAGCAGTGAATCCATCAGGGCCTGGGCTTTTCTTTGTTGATAGGTTTTTAATTACATCTTTAATTTCATTTATTGATATTTGGCTGTTTAGGATTTTTATATCTTCTTGATACAACTTTGGTAAAGTACATATTCATGTTTCAGAATAATTATGCTGAGAATACTTATTGGTACACATTAGCTGTTTTATTTAGGCCCCTTGAGTTCAACTAGATAATGCCATTTCGTATTCAGGATTACAGGACTTCTGTTTAACCTCTTATCTTGCATTATATCTTTATTTCTTTTATTATGTGCTGACAATTCTGATTCTCTAGGAAAAGTAAAAAACTGAATCGGAGTCCATCTTACATATATTGTAGTCTCAGACTAACAATACTATTATTACCACCATCAGTATTAGAAGGCCTAAGTATTTTATTATAGATTACCAAGCCTAACCCCTCTATATTCTTTTTTCTTTTGTTAAGATGTGGTCTTGTGTGTTGCCCAGGCTGATATCTAACTACTGTGTTTAAGTGATCCTTCTGCCTCAGTCTTCCAGGGGCTGGGACTACAGGCATGTACTACTATGTCTAATGTCACTATTTTGATTTATTTTAGTTTTTGTAGTACTGGGAATTGAACTCTGGGTTTTTGCATTGAATTACATCCCCAAATGTTTTTATGTATATATATTATATTTTGAGACAGGATCTTACTAAGGTGATAAATTAGCCAGGCTGGGCTTGAACTTGGCAGTTCTCCTGCCTCAGCCTCTGAGAATGTTTCTGTTATTTTTTAATGGTTGTGTTATGCCCACCTTTTCAGGGCATGTGGCCACTTGTATGGTGATTTCCTCTTGTAGTATTACAGGTCAGTGTATTCAGTGCTTAATACCAGTCTTTATGCTGGTGTCTCTAATGATTTTGTCCTTGAGTTCTTTTATTTTTCAGTTTTTATTTTTATTAGTATACATTTGCATCACATGATGATTTTTCTCCTTGTGAGAAGTTGTTATATGTACAATACACATCTTAATTGTTTTTTTATCCCCTTTCCCTTCTCCCCTGCCTCCATCTCTTGATCCTACAGAATCTGTCTCCCTACTTTTTATTATCTTTTATTTTGCTCTTTATACTTTGAGTTTCTCATATAAGAGAAATAATATTCTTTTTTCTAATTAATTATTATTATTACTATTATTTATTTATTTATTTGATCCCAGGAATCAAACTCACGACCTTGCTGTTACCAGGCAAGTACATGAGCCACTGAACTAAATCTCTGGCTTGAAATTGTATTCTCTTGTATGATATTTAAACTTGTATGTCTGATTTATTTCATTTAACATTGTGGTATCAAGGTGCTTTCATTTTCCTGCCAATGATTCAAGTTTATTCTTCTTTATGGCAGAGTAGTACTTGGTCCATAAACACCATGTTTTCTTTATCCATTCATCTGCTGATAGACATGTAGGCTTCTTTCAAGATTGAGACGCTGTCACCCATAGTGCTATAAACATGGGTGTGCAGGGATCACTGTAATATGATTCCTTCAACTCTTTAAGGAAGAGACACAGAAGAAGAATTACTAGGTCACATGGAAGTTTTAGTTTCAGTTTTTTGAGGAATCTCCATACAGATCTCCATAGTGCTTGTACCAGTTTATATACCCATCAACAATGTAGAAGGGTTTCTTTTTCCCTGCAGCCTCTCCAGCATTTGTTATTTGATTTCTTGATGATAGCCCTTCTTTTTGGAGGATGATGGAATCTGGATGTTTTAATTTGTTCTCCTTGATGGCCAGCAATGTCGAACATTTTTTCATGTATGTCTTTGTCATTTGTACTTCTGAGGGAAGTCTATTCATTTCAACTATCCATTTTTTGAGTCTTTTACTTTAGGGGGTCTAATTTTTCCTAGTTCTTTATATATTTTTGATGTTAGTCTTCTGAGAAATAACCAGCAAATTTTCTCCCCATTCTTAGGTTATCTCTTCACTCTGTTGGTTGTGTTCTTTACTGTGCAGAAGCTTTTTAGTTTCATGTGATCCCATGTGTTGATTCTTGATACTATTTGTTTTATAATTAGGATTCTGTTCAGAAAATCCTTGACTTTTTCTTGAAGAATTTTACCTATTTCATCTTTCATCAGATTTTTATTTTAATATTTAGATCTTTGATCCATTTTAGTTTTAGCTTAGTACATGGTGAGATATATGGGTGTAGACTTAATCTTCTGCCTGTGAGTAACTAGTTTTCTCAGCACCATTTATTAAAGAGGCTGTTTTTCCTTCAGTATATGTTTTTGTCACCTTTGTCAAAGATTAAATAGCTGAATGAGCCTGGAGTTTTTCCTGCATCCTCTGTTTTGTTCCATTGATCTACATACCTGTTTTTGTGCCAGTAATATGCTGTATTTATCACTGTAGCTTTGTAATATAACTTCAAATCTGGAATTATAATGCCTTCCACTTTTCTCTTGTTACCCAGGATTGCTTTTGCTGTTTTTGGTCTCTTCTGGTTCTATATGAATTTTAGGATCATTTTCTTTAGTTCTGTGAGGAGTGCTGTTGGTATTTCCTGCATTATTGAATTTTACAAAGTTTGCAGTGCTCTTTATACTTAAAGCACAGTTTTTGCTGAATGAAATTGTTGGGTCTCTTATATTACCACATTTTACTCTGACATGAGTTTTATTTATTTATTTATTTATTGGCATAAACTTTAAGTCCAGTAATTTTAGTAGAATATGTGTTAGTAGTGGTCATTTTGGGTAGATATGCTTAAGTCTTCTGTTTCTTTTTTGTTATACAGATTCATATTTTTATAATGTATTTCAGAAAAGTTTGTCTGAATTATGGTTTTAAGTATTTAGATAATTCCTTCCTTTTGATTTCCTGTTCAGAGTCCTGTTTTATATGTGTTGGATCTTCTTTGCTGTTTAAATATTGATGCATTTGCTCTCCTTTGTATCTTTGTCTTCACTTCTTTTTTAAGTTTTTCTCATTTAGCTTTACAGTTCTTTTAAGTCATTATTTCTTATATCAATTTGTTCTGTCCTAAAATGTATATTCCTTATTTCTTAGACTGTTCTATTTCAGAATCACTTCTTTTTCTTTCATGTCTCAGGTAATTCAACTTTGATTTATGTTAGTCTTCTGAGCCATATGTCATATTTTAATGTCTTTTAGCTCATTTTGATATCGGTTATTGACTTGTAATGGCATGCTTTTCTAGTACATATTTGCATTTTCTATAGGATGTTATTGTGTTTCTTCTTTTATGTTTTCTTATAACTTTGTGTAGCATTTGACTTCAGAAGTTTTTTATTGCTTGTATTTATGTGAAAATAATTTTATGAGCTATAGAAAGGCAGCTTGATTTATACAGTTAGTTTCATAGAAATCCCTCTGGGCTGTTTTGTGCTATTAGATAACAACCTGTTTTCTAAAATATCTGGACTCTGCTTTCTACTTTTTTGGCCCATCTCTTCCATTTCTCTTGATTTTTCTCTGTCTTTTTCAATAGAATTGTGATTCTATTTCTAGCATTTCTTTTTTACTACATGGTCTTGTGTTACAGCAGAGACCCAGCAACTCAGCTGTGAAGATTCTTATGCACCAAGTACCCCGCACCTCATTCTTCAAATGAGCTTCCTGCACTGGCCCTTTGTTAAAATGGGCAACTCCCAAGCTTCTTGGTGGTGCTGCTGGGCATTGTTTTGTTTGCAATACTCAGGGTAGAACCCAGAGTCTTGTGCATGCTTTGCAAGCTTTCCACTACTGAACTATATCCCCAGCACTTTATATTTTGAGGCAGGATCTTGTGATCTTCCTCCCTCAGCCTCCTGAGTAGCTGGTACTGTAGGTATACAGCATCACACACAGCCTCTGTTGCTATTTTAAATTGACTCACCACACTTTCTTTTTAGTCTTCACTGGTAATCTTGAGGGCCTTTTTCTCTGATCTCTTAGTTTCCCTCTTGTACCTGTCTGCCTCTTTCCACCTAGATAGTACTGTTGTCCAAAATACTGTCAGATGGGGCAGTGTTAGCTTTCCCATATCTGGGTGTGTTATAGGGTTTGAAAAGAAACCTGCTTACCTGATTTGATTGTAAAGTTATCCATAGGTTTTGGTTTTGCTCTCTAGTTGGCCTTCTTTTGGCGGGGGGAGCAGGGGTGGGTATATGTAGCAATATTTAAAAACTATGCCTCTGCCTTTTTTTTTTTTTGTAATATATTTTCCCTGATGATCAATCAAGAAGATTTTTTCTATGTCATTAAATATTCTCTCAATGTCTCATTTTTAAAGGCTATGTGATATTCCACTATTATGAATATCAAATACTTTACTGCACCAGTCTAGCATTACTGAGCAATTATATTTCACTTGTTCAGCAAACAATGCTTTTGGGGCAGCATTTAATGAAATTTCTTTTTAGCTGTTGCTTTGTTCACAGGTTGTTTACCATTTTTCTCCCTTTTTAGATTTTGTGGATTCCTGTAAGTGCAGATAAGTAGGACTTTTTGTTGAGCTTGTAAGTCTCACTTCTTTATATTTGTGTTTTCATAGGGTCAGTATCCATGCTTTTCTAAATAATTTTTTTGGACTGTCATCTGTTTTGTTTTGTTTTTGTTTGTTTGTTTTGCTACTGGGAATCAAACTCGTGACCTCATATTTGCCAGGCTGGTGCTGTGCCGCTGAGCTATATCCCCAACCCCCTGGACTATCATCTTTTGAAAAGATTTTTTTCCCCTGACCTTAAAGTCTTAATGAAAAGTTTCCTAAAAGTGCAGAAATGAGAAGTGGGCCCATATCTCCAAGCTACAGTGTTCACCCAGCATGGGGAAAGTACTGCATTCTAAACCCCTTACCACAATAAAACAAAAATAAAATACAAAAAGTGAGTTATTGTACAGTATTATACATTTAATGACATGATTAAAATCACAAGACAGTAGAGATGTCCTGGGAAGAAAAATGAGATTACTGAGGCCTTGGAACCAACAGAAGTTGCTTAAAGATTAAGAATATAAAGTAATGAGAAAGTTTGAGAGCGAATCCTGTAACACTGTACATCAGCCTCAGAAGTGACATTCTGTGCTTCAGGAGGAGGAAGATATTTCTTACATATATATATATTTTAAAAAACTCTATCTTGTCAAATGAACACTTAAATAGTAATAAAAATCATCTTATTCCAATATCAAATATTAAAATATGCCTTTGATTATATATACTTTTTTGGGACACATATATTGCCAGTTCCTCTAGTGGTGCATGCTACTAGAATTATGCCAAGACATCTCCTTGTAGTTCACTACATGAATTTTAGTAGTAGGCCTCAAACCACCATCAGATGATCATTGTCAGTATCCTCATGTCATCTACCTACGAATGTTAATTGATTCTTTCCCTAGTGCTTTGGGATAATACCCCTTTTCTAATATTTTTTTAAGCATCCTGTTCCCTCATACCCCGGGACAGACACCCTATGTTGTGACATTGATTGTCACAAAGTTTCTAGACTTTGTTAAAGGTTACCTCAGTGTATGGGGAGGGAGGCTTTCATTCCACCTTTTGCAGCCATTACAGCTGGTCAATCAGGTTATATTCCAGGTGATGAGACAACTATACAGTGGGGCTCAGGTCACAGACACCCAGTCAGTCATGGGTGGACTATATGGAGGACCAGCTGAAGTCAAGTCTATCTATTTGAAAACCACCAGGTTCTTTGAGCCAATATGGCAGCCACCATGATTAACAGTAGCTAAGAGTTGTCCATTTCGTCCTCTCACATCTTCACTGCTCTGTGTGAGGTTGCACTGAAGACAGGTCTCAGCCAGAATTCTGCCACATAGACAGAGATACATTCGGAAACCTGCCCAGAGACCCTCTGTGTTGCTCCCATGAGCTCTAGCAGATGTCACCTATGTAAAATATGTTGGGAGAAGCAAGTAACATTTTGATGGCAGGACCTGCCAGTTTTCTAGTGGAAATGTGGTAAAGTTCTCTCATATTAGCAAATGCAGGCTAAACCCCCAAGCGCAGTACTTCAGGAGAAGGTTCCTGGGTTTGTCAGATTCGTATGCTTCCTGGAATGCAAGGGTGTTGGCACCCACCATGATCTCTGCTTTTGCGCACCTTGAACGCTACTTGTCTTACCAGTGAAAAATCATTTGAGACCTCTGCACTAAGAGTAAATAAACTTTCTGGTATTGTTGATGACCATGTTTGAGGGCTTGGTGTGGTCCACTGTCATGAGTGGAAAGGTTGGGGCAGTATCTAGGGAAGACATTTCTGATTTATAAAAGTGTTGCCACATCTGGGTAATAAAAATCTAGACATACATATGTGCCTGATTTTGAAAGAGCTAGTTATAATTAGTATAAGAGTAAGAGTTAGATTAGAGGTATTTTGAGATTCGGATATAATTTGTCATCAGTAAACACACAGGTGCACACATATACACTTACATGTGATAGAATGAAAACTGTTTTCCAGCAGGTCATTGGCTCAGTTGAGAATTTGTTCTGACAAATTGATGGATTTCATGATTTGTGGGTATGTATCTGAACCCAGTCTGACTCTGTTGCAGCTGGCTGAGAGAGCAGGAGAGTTGTGTGTTATACCAAGGCAGTCTGATTCAGGGGTGTGAGTCTACTTCACCCCCTCTTTGGAAGGATAGCAAGACCTTCACCTCCCTCAGTTCATACTTTTCCTTCCCTGATCCATCCAAGCGTCCCTCAAACTTACTGCTTCACAAGTGGTTCTGAAGTTCTCCTTTCTTCTTTTGCTTGTGTTCTGGTCTTTACCTCCTTTTGCTCAGTATGTGATCAGTAGTCTCAACTTTCATAAGACAGTCTCATGGTGATTGACATGTTGGATTCTAGAATTAAATGTGGCTTATCATTTATTAACTGTCTGATTTGGGACTAGTTTACCTTGCTGGGCCTTAGTTTCCTCATCTGTTAAATGGGATTGGAAAGGTATAGTGTTATGCCTGAAACGCATTTAGTATCAATTCCTACCACCCTAGTCTGCTTTTATTTCCATTTTAATTTGGTTTCTTATCTGTTTTCTCTCCTTCCTGCAGATTTGGACTTGTGTACCAAGCAACTCATCATAGCCCGTGTCTCTTACCTCCTGCATCCTTTGTTTGCTTCCCTCTCTCTCATTTAAGGATTTGCTTAGAAATCCTTTTCCCATCTAAGACATCAACCAGTGAGCAGGACAGGAAGCCTTGTTCGGGGCAAATCATTCAGACAAGGAAGCTGGTACCGTATTCTGCTTTGAGGAACCAAATCATGTGCCAAAATACTTGACTTCAGATTATGTCTTTCTTTTTCAAAAAGGCCCCTACTTCAGGAACCTATTGTAGAGTTCATGTTGAGAGGAAGGACACCCTCAGTTCTGCCATCACAGGTGTCACAGAATTCCACTGGTCACCAGGAGGGTTTTTTTGTTACTTTAAAATGGTTAAAAATTCATCTGTAATCACCAAAGCTTTGCCTCTGATTTTAAATTTTGACTTTTCTCAGGCTGGCAATATGCAGACTGACCCTCTGTAGTGATTCTGGATGGCAGCAGCTGTTAGCCACAGTCCCCATCAGTCACTGGGTCTCAGGGAACAAACGCAACTCTGGGGGGTTTTGTGTAGCTACTTTGGAAGTGTGGTAGTTTAGGTGTATTCAGTACATTTTCAACTTTTTTCCTTTTCACCTTCCTTCCTCGCCACCCACTTCCTTTCCAGAGTCTTGTTATATATCTGGGCTTTTTGTATGCTCTTCTCTTGCAGTATTCTCCAGTGGAATCCCCATGAGTAATATATAGGACAGCTCCTCTGCTTATAGACTTGCTGTTTCTATCAGTGCCTCTCCTTTACTCTGTATCCCTGGTTAAGGTGATCTGGTAGCAGGAGATCACATTTCATTATGCTTTGAAGAAGAGGGTAATGGCATAGGCAAAGTATACTTGGCCTCATCCTTATAATGTGTGCCAGACGTTCAGTAACTTGTGTTAAAAAAAAGAGATGTAATGAAAGGTTTTTCCCTTGTTTGAAAGGAAGAAAGAGTGCTGTTGATGCCAAATAAACACCTTTTCTCTTTTGCATCCAGCGAGAGACAGATAGATGGCTGCTGTCATCAGATTATAAACCATCACATATTTATCGCTAGGTGTAAAGTGCACCTGATATTTGGTATTCATAGACTTCATTTATCGGGTATTTTCTTCTCCATTCCAACCCCACAGATGTTTCATAGGAGCAAATGCCATTAACAGGAGATTTCTTTCTAGGTACTCCGTGTAAAGGTAGCGCCAAGTGCTGTGCCGGGATTACTGCTCATACGCACGCACACTCAAACCGCCAGTCAGACTGTCTTAGAGGCGTAAGAGGATTTCTTTCTTATTTTACACATGTCTTATGCTTTTAAGGTTTAAAAACCCCAGAAAGATGGCGTGCTTTAGAGCACGGCATAAACTGGCAGGTGCAGACCTGTTGCATTTGGTCTGCAGAATACTTGAAAATAATTTGAGTTATTGCCAGTGTTTAAATATGAGGAGACCTCTCTGAAAACAATTTTGGATTCCTGACTTTATGAGAGAGTCCAAGAAGTGGCAGGACCACTGTCCCAGGTGGCAACTGCGGCCTGGAGCTGGGTAGTGGCTTCCCCTTGGGTGGGGCGTGGTCTAGATTTTGCCACTGTCTTCTGCATTGCTTTGCTGATAACTGTGACCCTCTGTCCTCTGGACACTGGAGTTTGCAGCTCTCATGTTAACATTACAGAAGAGAAACACAGTGGCACTGGTGTTAAACTACGTGTTGAGTATGTTTCTTTGATGACTAACTGCAAGACTGAAGTGAACAAGATGTACGCAAGTTTTGAAATCTGTATAGAAGGTCTGAAATATACATATATAGTCTCTGGAATGCATTCTTGAATGCAGACAAACATAAATTTTGTAATACACTGTATATCTAAGTGGGGGAAATCATTATAGAATATATGTGTGATTTCTGTTCTGGAGAATTTACTTTAGAATCTTCAAACTAGAGGAGCCACTTGGTAGCATCGAGTTCTAGTTCAGCTTTCTTTCTCTAAAGAAATTGAAGCCCAGAGAGTCAAAGTCCATGCAGCCAGTGAACAGTGTTACTGGGACATAATCCCTGTTCTATGTACCCCCATGCCCAGAAATGGATTGAATTCACTTGGGGTATGGGTTTTGGCATCAGCATTTTTACAAGCTTTGCTAAAGAGTTCTCATGTATATCATGAGAGTTTCCAATCACTGCTCTATTTTGTGAGCACGACTAGTTCTCTACAAAATATAACCAGTGATCACCCTCATGATATTACAGTGTCTCTGTCTTCTAAATTGATTCCAGTCTCCAAGTCTGACTGGTGAGACTTTGGAGTTGGACTGTAACCACTCTCCCCAGCTTACCTCTTAACACTGCTTCTCCATATACTCGCACAGTTGCTAGGGAGTAGCTTGCCCTCGTGGAACTCAGAATGCTACAGATGGTTCTGTGCCTTTACATGTGGGCACTTGTCTCCCCTTCCCATGCTAAAGAACAAAGTCTTCTTATTCTTAAAAATGTCACCTTTGTGAGAAAATCTTTTCTCCTGCCAGTTTGCTACTTACAGAATGTTGAAACATACCTACTGACTCTACTTGACAGTCTTGGTCCTCTAAACCAATGTTGGCCTGTAGAACTTTCTGCAATGATGGTAATGTAACTATCCACTATGCTGGCTGCTAGCCATATGTGACTGTAGAGCATTGAAAATGTGACTAGTGCAATGACAGAACTGAAGCTTTAGTTTTAATTACTTTAAATGTAAAGAGCCTTATGTAGCTAATGACTACTATTTGGTGAGCTCAGATCTTGACTTTGAGCTCCTTGAGGTCGGGGGCCATGTTTTATTGGTAGTTACATTCCCTGTGACAGAGTGGTATTCACTAAATTACTGAGTGAATTGCTGAGTGAGTGAATGAATGATGTAGGAGCAGGACCAGAAATTATTATCTCTAGTTCACACACTTCCATATACATACACAAATAAATAAAAATCTGACCCATCAATGTAAAACATTATCAGATTAGGCTTACACGGATCTTATTACCCCATTTAACAGATGGAAAAGTCAAAGATTACAGAAATGAAATGTCTCAGCCTACTCATAATCACTAGAAAAGGGTAAGAATGTACCTTTAATTACATCATCAGCAACAAATTTCTTTTGATATTTTAGTTTCTGAGTCTCTGAATATCTCAATCCCAGAGAGAATATTCTGTGCCCTTATGTATTGTGTGTAGCTTGTCTGGTTGTTTCGCATTTCTAGAGGTTGGCTTTTATCTTTTGGTAACTTAAGAGGTGCCATTTTTTGAGTCTGGGGCTGTGGCTGACTGGCAGCATATTTCATGTTTTAATGCCATTACCAAATCTGCAAAGATTAGAGGTCACTCGTTTGATCCATGACAGCTCTCCTTCCATTCTGCTTTGCAGAACTGATTGTAAAGTTTGAGCTACTTGACGCAAGATGCTTGATGGTATTATTAAAGCTGAGATTAAGCAGACC
>RJWM01012876.1:0-55127 GCA_004363535.1 Dasyprocta punctata | reverse complement strand
CTTAACATCAGCCAGGAGAGGCAGCACATGCTTATTATCCCAGGACAGTACAAGGGTGAGGGAGTAGGATTACAAGTTTAAATCCAGTCTGGGCAATTTAGGGAGACTCTGTCTCAAAATTTTAAAGAAAGGCTGAGTATGTGGCTCAGTGTGAAAGCTCTGGGTTCAATCAGCAGTAATGCCTGTGCCAGTGCGCATACACACCACCAAACTATTACTAATGCTAAAAACAAAATCTAAGAACTTCTTAAAACCAAGCACAATATAAGAGTCTAATATAGGAGTAAAAGAATTTTTCAAATATGTAACAGATGAAGTTCCAGTTTTTTTTTGTTGTTGTTGTTGTTGTTTTTTAAGACAGTCTCACTCTGTAATTCAAGCTGGCCTTGAACTCCCACCATTCTTCTGCCTCAGGCTCCAGAGTCTGGGATTACAGGAGTGGGCCACCATGTCCCACACTTTAAGCATTTTCTTTTTCCTTTTCCTTAATTGATGAAATTATTTATTTTAAAAGTTTGCCATAACATCTCTGGTTGTACCGAAGAGAAAATAAATATGGTCTTAACAAAATAGATCAGAGGAGAACTGACACAATGAAAAAAGAAACAAACAAAATCTATCATTGCAGCAGAAGTCAACAAACATTTGTAAGTACCTGACAGATGAAAGCAAGATAAAGCAGGTGACATACTACAGTGGTTTGTAAAAAGAATCAAGATAGACTAGCTGTTAATATTGCCCACTTAGTCCTTTGTTGATGATTTTTGTTTTTGTTGTTGATGACTATGATTTTTGAAAGAGGCTACTTAACTCAGATTGTTTTAATTTACTACAGTCTGGTAACCTGAGCAACAATTTTGAAGATAACAATGTGGAGTATTTTTCTCGCTGTTTTGTTTTATTCTAATTTACTGTTTTGTTTTATTCAATGTTATGTTTTAGATTGGTTTTATTCTGTTTGTTTTGTTTGATTTTGCTATGTCTGATGTTATGGACAACTATTATGAAGATAGCAAGATACATTATGTTAGCCATTGTTGATTTCCTATTATTCTGTTTTAAAGTTTTGTGCCACTTTCACTGCTTTGTTTTGATGGGCTTCATTCTGTTTTGTTTTGTTGAGTTCTATTCTCCTTAAAATAAAAAAGTAATTTACTACAAAGGTCACATTTAGTAGAGGGAAAACCCACAGTCTACAACTAAAGATTCATGAACAATTAATAATTTAGAAATCATGTACTTCAGAGCTTAAAAGCTATGGCAATTGGTACTCTAGATACTTTCTTTTATCAATTATACTGATACGAAGAAAGCTTCTTAAATTCTTTATTGAGCTACTCTCAAAAAGTTACAATTTAACATCTATAACTGAGCTGTTAACATTATGAAATGGGCTATTAAAAATAAGTTATTCTCACCAGGGATTTAGCTCAGTGGCCTGAACGCCTGCCTGGCAAGCACAAGGCTGTGCATTCAATCCCCAGTACCATAAAAAAAAAAAAAAAGGTAAGTGATTCTCAAATAACTTTTGTTCAGTTTTGTTAACATAAAATAAAAAATTTTAAAGGAACAATATTACGTTAAATGATCAAATTTAGTATTCTTTATTATTCATAGGTTAATAAAAGATCTGGACATCCTTCTTGAACTACACTGTGATTCTATCACTGGGATAAAAATACATAGTTTTTAATTTTGTCTGCAATTTTTATTATTCAAAACAGAACAGTATATTAAATCTAATAGCTTTTGATAGGAATGAAAATGTGTGCCTTATTAAAACTGACTTTCCTTCATAAACTCAATTGAAAACTTTTTCCTTATAAAACAGCTAAAAAGTAGTTCTGGACTGGGCATGGTGGTATACAACTGTATTCCCAGCACTTGGGAGACTGAGACAGGATGATCCCCATGAGTTCAAGGCCAGCCTGTGTTACAAAGTGAGTTCAAAACTAGCCTGAACTACACAGTGAGAGCCTGTCTTGAGGAAAAAAAAACAAAGCAGCTCTGTAAAATACTAACATTCAAATAATATTTTCCCTAAGCCAGAAAGTTTAAGAGTATCATTACAATTTTACTCTCTAAACTGCATTGATACTATGAAATGGGTATGGTTTTGGCTATTACAAAATATCTTTTAATAGATGTGTGCAAACTTTAACTCCCTTTCAGTGTTGTGATCAATCATTGTATCCACAGAGGGATGACTGGCACTTTCTAACTTGTATCAACTAAATCTGGCACATGACTTAGAGAAAGGTACCATAATAAATGACCAACAAGTGAGAAATCACACTCCAGAAGTTAGACTTTATTATGTGAAGAGGAATAACTCCAGATGGAAACAAAGGGTCACACACACACACACACACACACACACATTTATTGATGATACAGCAATACTTATGTTGTATATTTTAAAAGCAAATAGACCATAGTGATAAACTGAAAAATTCTTCATAATAAAACCACTCAGAAAACAACTTTTAAATTTCATGTACTTCAAGCATTTGTTTGTAGTTTTAGTATAACATAGAGAGCACTGTACAAGCCCTGCCTTGTATTCTGCCTTTTCTGCCTTCATTCATTAGGGATTTGATAACTAAGAAGCAACTATACAGATTTATTTTATATTCATCTTAATATTAATGTGACTGTATATCTTTAAATACTCTGAATTTTTTGAATATCTGCTTTTATGAACACAGTTCATATTCATAATTTGTTGTGAATAGCTCTTTACAAACTAAAGGAAGCACTGATATATACTGCAAATGTTTTTCTCATCTGTTTGATTCTCAAGGTTAGTTCTATTTTGACAATATTAGACGGTTTTTAAAATTAGAAATATTGTGCTTTTAAGAATACTGAATTTATCCACATGTAAAACTGAAAAACAAAAAAACCGACATGTCAAAATTATTAGTGTAACATTCTTTAGAAAAACATTGGCTTTATAAAGATGAAAACAGTAAGTATCCTGGTTACCTGTTAAATGATCTAAGTAGTACTGATATAGCTTGCACTGTATAGGAGTCATTCTCACAGCTAAAACATATTCATGTTTTGGAGGCAAGAATTTTGTTAATGCCGTATAATCTTTCCTCTGTAAATAATAAGAAAGAGAATGAAAATTAATCCAAATGGTCCAAAGAAATGAACTGCTTTATGAATTCTCATTGCTCTTAACAAAAAGTTATACAGAAATGGGAACAAAACACATAAAAATCTTCTTATTAAACATATATACCCACTCTAATCACATAGTAATCCATATTATTATAGTTATTGTATTTTACATGATTGTACAACATGGTGCACTGGTAAAAAGATACTTCAATATACCAGGCAGATTCTCTATGATGAATGTGATCATTATGTATATCTAAAATGCATCAATAAAATCTGATTGAAGAAAAAAATACACCAGGCACATTATAAATTTAAGTGGTCATATGACCAAGTAACCACTTAAAGCAACCTAAGTTTTTAAGATAGTCTTTATACGGAAAAAACAAAAAATATAGGGAAAGGATATGACAGACATTGGTCTTGCTATGTAGTTCAGGTCGGCCTTGAACTCACTATGTAGCCAAGGCTGGCTTCAAACTCGCAGTGGTCCTTCTGCCCTTGCCTCCTGAGTGCTGCAATTACAGGCATGCACAACCACACATGGTTTTTAGAAATCTAGTTTAAAAATGGCTTCTCTCCTAATCCATACTGGCCTCTTCTACAACTGTTTCAATTGAGGGAGGTTTAGAATAATGTACTATAGAACCAGGGCTAGGGTAGAATTTCTTAAATCAAAATATAGCTCTCATCTTCTTAAGGAACTCTCTCTCTTAAAGAATCTACATAATAAAATACGAAGGTTGGGGCCAGGGATATAGCTCAGTGGCACAAGTGCCTGCTTGACAAGCACAGGGTCCTGAGTTCAATTCTCGGTGCCGAAAACAAAAAAAAGAAAAAAAAATATGAAGGTTGATACTTAGCTATCAATCAACTGTGTTCTAAACTTTTCAATGAAACTTTTTGCTAAAAGTTGAATGTTGCATAAACTATTACCACAATTCAAAGAGATATAAATAAAAATATATACTACAAACAAAAGAGGGAAGAAAACACAAAATAAATAAAGTTTTAGCTCAGAAAACATTTTGAGATCACAATAAAAGAAAGTAACAAAACATTATGGAACATAACTATACCTGAACACATCCAGCTAACATCTCATAGAGAATGTGGGCACGTTTTTTCATCACTCTGACATCTACCATGGTAGAATCTGCACACTGACCATTTTGGATTGGATTTATAAATCTATTCCTGAATTCCTTAATGGATCCAAGCAAATTTTCCTTGATAAAGTTGACCATGCAGTGATCTAAGAGAAAAGACATTAATTCATTAACATTAATGATGGTTTAAAAGACTCATAAAAATTTCTCAAAGAACTGCTCGTGTCAAAAACACATACCATGTAAAGATTAGAATCAAGCCACAAAGAAAGAATATCAAAGTAAGTGTAGAATAAATATTGGTTGTAAGTCAGATCTAATAAAAAAAGACTACATAAATCAGATGAGAAGTTGAAATAAAAATTGTCTTAAAATACTAGACATGAGTTTATTTTAAATACTGGCAACTAAACCCAGAGCTTCGTGAATATTATGCTTATGCAAGTGCTATACTGAGCTCCCCCCACCAACCCTTGTCATAAATGTTTAAAAAACACACACTTAAGGACATTTTGTTCTAAATAAATATTCTTTATAAGAAATATAACATATAAAACAAGTGATTCTAAATCAAACCATAATTTTACAGTGAGGGTCTTCTGTGAAGACAAAATACATACTAAATAAAAATAATAAGTAAGTAATACACTACTACACTAAAGGTTTTATAAACTCAAGTGCAGAATATTTTATTAGTGTTATCAATTGTCCTATAATAAATAAGGTTACAATGTGAAACAGCATGCTTTCTATAAGCACAATAACAGAACAAAGAAAAATGAACAGATTAAAAACAGGGTACAATGAAATAATCATTAATACAAAAAAATAGAAAATAGTCATGTCATCTCACTTGAAAAGAATGGTATTCTTTCAAAATAAACTAAGCAGGATCCATAAGATCATAATCAGGAACTGGAGGAAAGGCAAATAACAAAACTTGCAAAAGTGTATCTCAGGCAATACCAATAATCAACAGTATAACTGGGCATGGTGGCGTACCCCTTTAATCCCAGCACTTGGGAGGTTGAAGAAGGAGGATCATTTCAAGTTCAAGACCAGCCTGTGCTACAAAGTGAGCCCAAGGCCAGCCTGAACTGCATAGCAAGACCCTGTCTCAAAAAACAAAACAAAACAAAACAACAAAAAACCAGTATAATCACAGATATTAACTCACACTCAATTAGGTTATTTTGAAGTGGTGTTCCTGTTAAAATAATCCTCCTCCGTGATCGGATAGAATTCATTGCTTTTGAAACAGCAGATGCTTCATTTTTTAGAATATGGCCTTCATCACAAACAACAAAATCAGGGCCTGTTATAAAATATATACATAAATAACACTTAACTAAAATGTAATAAAACTGAAAATATGATTTATGCAAGTAAACCAAATTAATCCTTTAACACTGTAGGTCCTGTAGGAACATAAAACATTGTAAGTATAATCATATTTTACCTGCTGTTGTATTTAGCTAACGTGGCACTAACTAGTTTTAGTTATAGCCCAAAAGTCAAGAATGAAAGTACTACTAAAAATGGTACTTAAGGTCCTCTGAGTGAGTATACAAAACTGGTCAAGAAAAACATGTTGGAGATTTTTGAAAACAGGAGAAAAAGGAGGACAAAAAAAGATCTGAGGTAGCTGATAAAAATAATATTAAAATGCAAAAGTCTCTTAAGATACTATATATAATATAATAGTTCACAAGAAACAAAGTAATATTACCTACTTATTCCAAATAATTAGTACTTGTTGCTGTGGAAAAATTAGCTAACAAAAGAAAGCTAAATTGGTTGTTACATGGGTATGACTGGGTGGAAAAACACCTTTCTTCCTATAAAAGATCTCACAGCTGAGTGACTCTAAAAAGAAATTGTATAGGTTCATTTTCCAAAAAGGAATTTTCCACAAAAGTTTCCTATCAACACAATTTACTTGCTAGTTATACACACGCACATTACTTAAATACTGATCTAAACAACAGCAGCTGCCAAATTATCACCCATTTATTACACATTAGAGAAAATTCACGTTCTACCTGACTTTCAGCATTAAATTCATCAGTATGATAGTAAATACAGTTGTTATTCAAGAGTCAGAGCTGCTAAGATAGCAAAAAATATTTTTAGTCATGAATATGCTTTGTAAAACTAAAATCTATATCTAGTTTGGTATTACAAGACTAGGTATTATTTATTCTGTGAGTGTGTGATGAAATGGGTACCAGTATGTAGTCTTTCTGGAATTTTTTTTGTTTTGGTGGTACTGGGAATTGAACTCAGGACCTCATGTTTGCCAGGCAGACGCTGTGCTATTGAACTATATCCCCAGCCTCTCCTTCTGGGAATTTAAATCGCTGCCAAAATATTCTATCAGTTTTATTACATGTAACAGCACATAAACTTTGTAAACGCTTTGACCAGTATTTCAGTTTCTAAGAATTTATCACAAAGTTGTACTTGCAAAGTGCACAAAGACACATAAAAGAATGTTGTATGCTATGGGGAAAAATTAGAAACAATCTACAAGCTTGCAAAGGAAGGGGCCCACCACAGGGAGTTAACCTATGATGTAATGGAGTAATTTAAAGAGTAAAAATTAAATATGTGTATCTGTATGCACAAACCATGAAATACATGAGAAATATATTGTTAAATGAATCTAAAGCACGAGGATTGTTGCTAGTTCAACACCAACATGGGTGACAGAGTGACCTCAAGGCCAGCCTGAACTACATAATGAGACCCTGTCTCAAAAAGACAAAAAGTAAAAATAAAAGAATCTAGTCACAGAATACAGATGCTCCTTAACTTACAATGAAGTTATGTTCTGGTAAGTTCATCATAAATTGAAAATGCATTTAATATAACTAATAAACATCATAGCTTAACAACATAATATGATATCAAGTGCTGGTTGTCAACCCTATGAGCATACAGAAGACAGAGAGCTACAATTCATGCTGTACAAATATATCTCACCAATCATCATTAGCCGAAGAAAATAACAAAATTCTGAAATTCAAGTACAACTTCTACTGAATGCATGTCATTCTCACGCCATATAAATTTCAAAATCAAGGGCTGGGGATTTAGCTCAGCGGTTCAAGTGCTTGCCTGGAAAGCACAAGGTCATGAGTTTGATACCCAGTAGAAAGAAAGAAATGAAAGAAAGAAAGAAAGAAAGAAAGAAAGAAAGAAAGAAAGAAAGAAAGAAAGAAAGAAAGAAAGAGGGAGGAAGAAAGTTCAAAACCACAAGGAAAACCTAACTGAACTCACTTATTCCCATTCCCTAAGTCTCTATAGTTATCTATATGACGGTCCTATTTATAGACTGATTTTGTTTATGTATGTGTAGACACAGTTCAGAGTTTGCAGGCTCAGTCATTCATGAATTTTTCCTTAGAAATTAACAGATAATTGTTCGTGGAAACTTTCACAATTTTACAGAAACTGCAAATATCCTCCAAAATTGGGGTGGGGGGAGAAGTTTGCAAGATCAAAGAGTATTATTGAGTTCTCCTTGCTGCTGATAGGTCCCTACCCTGTAATACTTATCAAGCAGATGCACCAGCATTCCTGAATTATAATAAATTCCTGGGCACTCAAGCCATCACAGAGAGGCCTCAGGCTGTTAACCAGCTCAGATCCTGGAGGTAGCAACCAGCCCCACCCCTGTGCACACTCCAGCTGCCATTGGGGAGACTTTCTGCCACTGGTAGCCAGTGCAGGCTGGGAAAAGCAGCAGCCAGCCCCACACCAGCACACCCAATGGCCACCATCAGATACCTGCAGGCAGCACTGGCAAGGAGAACCAGCCATACTTAGGAGAAATTGTAGCCAATGTGGGAAGTGCCTGGGATCCCACTACCCGCTTGTCTGGAAAAACCCAGGAAAATGTGAAGACACGGAAGCAAAAGGCAGTCTCAGGCCTCCAACCCAAGCAGACCAAATCTAGGAGATATAAACATGGAAGAGACTGGGATTGGAAATAGCTGAAGTTTCTGAAGTGATGACAACTGAAGAAACAACTTCATGAGGCTATAAAAAAAATTAGAACAGAAATACTATCTCAGGTAAAAGAAGAAATGAAAAACATAATAAAAGAATTGCTAAGCACCTCTAAAGAAGACATAGATTAAAAAAATAGAGGAGCATAGGAAAATGAGGGAAACCATGAATGTACAATATAAAACAGATTTAGAATACACACAACAGATTCTAAGAGATATCCAGGAATTTAAAAACTTCATTAAAAGCTGGCAAAACTGCTTGAAAGAAACTGAAGATAGACTTTCAGACCTCGAAGACAGGTTTGCAGTTTGTGATCATGAAAGGAAAGATCTCTTAAAAATAACAAGGAACCAGGAAATAATAATTTAAGGGCTGCAAGACAACAAAAAGAAAAATAATTTAAGAATAACAGGTGTCAGTGAAAAAGCAGAGGTCAACACAAATGACATAAAAAGTCTATTTACAGGAGTAATAACAGAAAACGTACCAAACATGGGAAAAGGACCTGATATCCAGAGAAGTGAGGCATATAGAACTCCAACTAAAAAAAAAAAACCACTCCAACTAGCCAAAATAAATCTATACCCAGACATATAATAATCAAGATCTCAGAAATGCCACACAAGAACAGAATATTAAATGCTGTTAGAGAAAAGAAACAGATCACCTATAAAGGAAAACCCATTGGAATCATGACAGAATTCTCAACACAAATCATCAAGAAGAGACTTTAGTGAAGTACTGCAAGTCCTGAAAGAAAACAACTTCCAACTCAGACTAATGTATCCTTCAAAAGTATGTTTCAAAATTAATGGAGAAACAACATACTTCCATGACAAAGAACAACTGAAGAAATATATGACCACCAAACCAACCTGACAAATACTGAAGGACAGATATTCTAGAGAGAGATAAAAATGACCACGGTTCCAGGAACAGCATCAAGGGGGAACATGGATTGGGGCAGACACTGAATGGATGGGAAAACTAGGCAGCCAATGGCAGAAAAAAATACCATGGCAGAGACATGTTTGGCCATAACCATTAATGTAGATGGCCTCAATTCACCAATAAAAAGAAACACAGGCAGAGTGGATCAGGAGACAAGATCCATCAATATACTTTATATGAGAAACACATTTAACTCAAAAAAAATTCACAGACTGAAAGTCAAAGGAGAGAGAACAATGTTCTAGGTGGCAGGGAACCAGAAAAGAAGTACAGGTAGCTTGCCCATCAAATGCAGAATGGATAAGAAAGACATGGCATTTTTATACAATGAAAAGCTACTTAGCTATAAAGAAAGACAACCTTGAGGCTCTTACAGGTAAATGGATACAACTTGAGATCATGCTCATGGGTAAAATGGTTCAGAATCATGTGGGTGAACATCATGTTGTCTCCCTAGTATAAAAAGGTAAAGGAGTTAGTGGGATCCAAAATGTACAATAGGTATTGTGAAAGTGAAAGTGGAAGAAATGTCTAAAAAGAGATGGCAGTGGCCACTGTTAATCTATTATAGTGTTTTGAAACCCTGTATTGTCATTGCTCTATTTAGTTTGGTTTTATTCTGTTTTGTTTGTTTGAGTTTATTATATTTGATGGCACGTATTATAGTGTCTTCGGATGGCCACCATTTAAGCCTCGTATAATCATGGGTGGGGCTGAGTCTGACATTCATGGTTGGTTTGTTGTGTGGCACTGGGATTGGTGGTGTGAGTGCAGCACCTGCTCAGGGATGGAGCCGATATACATTGTAAGGGCGGGAAGAAGGCATGTCTTCTCTCACTTGCCAGTTCGTGACTTGCTTTTCGTGGCAGCCATGAATGGTTCCCCCCGCCCCAGTCACACCAACCTGTCTTGCAGCTAGCTAGCTGAGTATAGACTAAAACCTCCAATATTCTAAGAAATAAACATTTCCTTCCCTAATTTTGGGCATCAGGTATTTTGTCTCAGCAATGAGAGAAAAGAAACTAAGACAGCATGGATAGCTATTTCAAAGATAACAAAATATATTACGGTAGCCATTACTGATTTCCTATTATCTTATTTTAAAGCTCTGTATTGCTTTTACTGTTTTGTTTTGATTGATTTCATTCTATTCTATTTTGTTTCTGCTTGTATTATGTCTGATCATATAGGCAGCTACTTTGAAGATAACAAGAGGCATTATGATAGCCACTGTTGTCTTCCTGTTGCCTTGAAGTCCTGTATTGCTTTCACAGTTTTATTTTCATTGGTTTTATTCTGTTCTGTTTTGTTTGATTTTATTATGCCTGATGGTATGGGCAGTTATTTTGAAGATAACAAGAGGCATTACAGGAGGCATTATTGATTTCCTTTTATCTTGTTTTAAAGTCCTGTACCACGTTCATTGTTTTGTTTTGATTGACTCTATTCTATTTTGTTTGGTTTTATTCTCTACAAAATAAGAAAAAAATAAAACTAAATAAATAAGTTGCTAGTTTGTTTTTGTTAAAGTCCTGAGATTCCTAAGATGCCACCAAAACACCCTGCACCTTCTATGGCTTTATTAATATAGTATTTAAATTAAATTAAATTCCTTCATGAAACCTAGCATACTTAGGGTTTAAACAATACAGATAGGCCTCTTCCTGAACATATCTGAAATTCATAGTATTTCACAATTTCTGGGTGCTCTAGAACCACCCTCCTGATGAATTTTGGGGATCCACTGTATAATTCTTTTCTCTTCCTTTTCTTTCCTTCCCTTATCCCTTGCCTTGCTTCCTTTCCTGTCCCTTCCCTTCTCTTTTTTCTTTTTTTTTTAAGGAGAAAAGGTTTAGCTCACTTTGTGGAGGTTTCAGTCTGAAACTGGTTGGTTCTAAGGCAGAGTGGCATGGCAGAAGGGCAACCTTTCAAGACAACAGAAGATACCAAAAGCAACAAGAGCAAAAGGGGAAAGACAAGCACTACCCTCCCTTACATTCTTTAACAGGTTACCTGCCTAGGTCACTGTAGCACTCACACACCCAATACTAAGCACTAGACAATAAATCAATCACAAACTAGAGTCAACCACCTCCAAAAAGCCCAGCCCCTTGGGACCACATGAAGCTTTGGGGGGACATCCAGACACAAACCGTAACATTCCACCCCTGGCCCCCAAAGATTCATGCACATCCCTTTATGCAAAAGGCATTTAGTCTATCTCTAAAGGTTGCCAAATTCTAACAGTTTCAGCAGTACTGAAAAGTTCAAGTCCCAAGTCTCCTCCTAGATGTACGGCAAACTCTTAGCTGTAAGCCCCTGTACAAATGAATACAAAGTTAAACACTTCCATTGTCAATGGCATAAGATAAACATTACCATTTCATGGATAAAAAAGATGTGGTATTTTTATACAACGTCGTACTATTCAATCATAAAGAAAGATAAACTTCAGACTTTTATAAGTAAATGAATGTAACTAGAGATCATACTCAAAGTGAAATAAATCAGACTCCTATGTGTAAACACTGTGTTGTCTCCCTAGTGTGAGCTGAAAAAAATTTTGAACACACACACACACACACATATATATGATAGTTACATAGTTATACAACTAATTTTTCTTAGTTCATCGAAAAGAAAGGTTTGTGCTAATATTGTTTGGACAATTAAGGGCAGATATCTTGTACTCTGAGTAACTAATTTAAAGATAACAATACACAACATATTAAGCATTGTTACTCTCTAATTAACTTGCTCTGAAATTTTTTTCTCTTTAACAAAAAAAAAAAAAAAAAAAAATTTCCATTCCAAAAGTTACAAAGAGGGGAATACAAAGAAATGGGACCAAAACCCTGCAGGGCAAACATTCAGTCTTATAGTTCTATCAGCAGCATCTGAAGCAATATGTGGCAAATTGTGAGCTCCAAAGTGTTCAGGTGGCTCTGCCCCTATGGCACTTCAGGAGGTTGTAGCTCCCAAGATTTCTCTCTTGGGTTGACTTTGCAGGTTGCCTTAAGAAGATACATGTTCCTGGCTTCTCCAAACTTCCAGGGTCTCCACTGCACATTTGGCTTCACACTCACAGCTTGACACACTGCCTTCTCAGGGGCACACTGTGTGGCCTCCCAGGCCTTCTTCTGAAATATGGGTGGAAGCCTTCTTAATGCCATAGCTTTTGCATTCTGCTATATACCTAAAACCAGCACCACGTGAATGACACCAAGGTCTGCTACCAGATGGAGCAGTCGCCAGGCTTGTTTCTCTCTTGATTATAGGGGCCCAGTATGTGGATCATGGATCACTCTAAATACAGTTCTGGCCGGGCGTGGTGGCGCACGCCTTTAATCCCAGCACTCGGGAGGCTGAGGTAGGAGGAGCATTGTGAGTTGGAGGCCGGCTTGGGCTACAACACGAGCACCAGGTCGGCCTGAGCTACATAGTGCGACCCTGCCTCAAAAAACCAGGGCCGGGAGTTTGGCTCAGTGCCTTAAGCACCTGCCCTGGCAGGCGCGAGGTTGTGAGTTCAATCCCCGGTGCCGCAAAAAAAAAAAAAAAAATACAGTTCTGAGGAGCAGATTTTCTATGCTGCTGCCATCCTGGAACACAGTGCAGCTGTCACCATTCTGGATATGGTGCTCCAGAGCATTCTTCTGAAAGCAAAGTCTTTCACTTTTGTAATTTTAAGGCTGGAAAAGATGAATTCTTCCTGCTTGTTGTGATGCACTCACATCATCTTTTCTATTCTCCTGTTCCTTCTCAGCAATCAAGATCTCCTCTACTCTATCTTTGCAGTCCATGGCTTTCTGAAGCTTCCTTTCTGACCAAACTCACAACATTTTAAATCTTTCTTCTGGGCTCTTTGCTCTTGATTCGCAATATCAACCTGGCTAAAAACCCCTAACAATAGCCACGTCACTGCCTCAATATATGACTGCCTCGAAATTTCTTCTCTCAGATTAATTAGTCCACCACCCTTAATCTCAGGCTCAGGCAAAGTCTTTGGACAAAAGCAAAATGCAGACAAACTTTCTGAAAAGCCACAGCCATAATACACATCTTGAATCCAACAACTAATGCACTCCTTCTTCCCGTCAGAAAGCTCCCAAGCCTAGTCTTTACCTGATGCATTTCTATCAGCTTTCTGACCTTCTGAGCTTTGACTGGAATCTCCCAAACAGAACAAGCTAAGCCATTCCAGCTCTTTTTCAACTGGCATCTCCAAACCTTTCCATATTTTCCCACAAACCTTTCATAAGGCTCTTGAATCACAAGGTCAGGTATAGTCACAGCAACAACCCCACTTCTCTGGTACCAAACTCTATCTTACTTACCTTTCTTTTTTGCTGAGACCAAATACCCAACACCCAATGTTATAGGAGGAAAGGTTTATTTAGATCACAGTTTCTGGAGGTTTCAGTCTATAATCAGCTGGCTCCAAGAAAGCGTGGCATGGCAGAAGGGCAACTGTTCATGGCAGCCGAAAACAGCAAAAGCAACGAGAGAGCAACTTTCTGTTTTGCTTTCTTTCTTGAGGTTTTTTGAGACAGGACCTTGCTATATACTTCAGGCTATCTGTCAACTCCCCTCGATCCTTCTGCCTCTGCCTCCCAAGTACTGGGATTATAGGCATACATCCCCACACAGAAAGATGGGTCTGTTTGAAAGTCCTGCCGGTTTAGAGTGGTTTAACTGGAGGCCTTGGAATACCCAGAGTCAGTGGTAATAATATGATTTATGGAAGGGGGTCTTAGGCCACAATGCATCTTGTAGGTATCTGGAAGAGATAGAGACTACAATCAGCCACAAGGGTGGTCAATGATATCCATGGGATCAAGCCCACAGGAAACTGGTCTTCATAGCAATACTCCATGCAAACTGTTATACATCATTGCAGGGAGAAGCTAGCTCTCAAGATCACAGGAGAAGGACTTCCAGAAAGATGGCAGAGCAGTAAGCAGCAGAGAAAACAGACTCTCTGAGAGTCACCATCCAGACGCTGGAATATAGCACGGTGCGAAAGACAAGAAGAAAGGAAGTGGGTCACCTGGACCCAGGAAGAATCTAAAGTGTGAATTGAAGCCCACAGAGACACCAAAAAAAAAAAAAAAAATTCAACAAAGAAGAAGGTGGTAGCTGGTAGCACCTTCGCCCAGAGCCAGACTAACTGTGTGAGAGGAGCTGTTGGAATGTGGGGGCACATGGTAATGGTGATAGTGTTGGCTGGTGACTCCAGAGGCTGCAGCAGAGATACATGGCAGTGGAGAGCAGTGGCAGATGTGGAGAACTACACTGGCTGGCAGTGAGTGCAGGGGACTCAGTCCTACTGCAGGAGAGAGCTATTGGCTGGGAGCCATTATGGAGTAGGGCTGGATAAGCCCAGAACCAGAACTGCTGCCATCTTCCTGAAGCAGCTCCTGGCTGTGTGCAGACCCATGGAAATTCCTTGGACTGCGGCAAGCCCAATGAGTCTGATCTCAGGGCAGGCCTGCTAAAGTTATCTACTCCTCTGCCATAAAGCAACAGCTGGCTTGCTGGAATACAGTGACACAATTCGGGACTCTGTCTCCATAGGCTGTCTACTAGAGAACCCAGAGACAATCATGGAAGTGGACTCTGCTTTTTTGTTGTTGTTGCTGTTTTTCTTTTTTTTTCTTTTTTCATTTTTCTTTTCTTGTTTTGTTATGTTTTGTTTTATTCAGTTTCTTTTTTATTCCTTTCTCTTTCATTGCTTTTTATTTTTATGAGTGTTACAGTGATTCCTAGCCTCTTTGTGGGTATGCTTCTGTTTTGTCCTACCTTTTATCTCTTCCACCTCTCTTCTTTCAATCTTCTGCACCAGTTTCCCCAACTTGCCCAAGTTGGTGGGATCCATCTTTGTCCTCTAACCTTACTTGCAATCTCTCTCTCTTTCTCAACTTCTCTATATTCTCCTTAATCCATTTTAAATTTTAACCCCAAGGGCAAAATTGACAATTATGGACTTGCATATGGCTTCTTTTACATTTTGTTACATAATCACAAATCTAGTTCATAGGGTTAAAAGTTGCAAATAACGGGTTAGCTCAGTTTGTTTTCCAGGCTGTTTGAAGCTATTGGTACCACTATACCCAAAATTGACATTATGTTCTAAACAGCTATTGGCCCTCATAATCCATAATGACTGAGATTAACTAAGGGTCACAGAAAATACTGCGGTACAGTGCCAAAGAACAAGGGACTAGGACAAACAAGCAACAACTTTTCATCTCCAACAAACTGAAGAGGTAAAATCTTCCAATAGACTCAACACCCAAAAACCAGCTACAACTGAAAGATACCTTAGAGAAGTAATCATCACCTAAGTGTCCTAAATACCACCAATAAAGCAAGCCACCATAGGCAACTTATAAGCATCACCCAGGAATTAAATAAAATAAAAAATAAATAAATGAGAACACACTTAAACAAGGTGCATTCCCAGACATCCAGTTAACCAAAGGCAAAACCAGGGTGCAAAGGGGTGGCACAACCCGAAAGCACCCCACCAGGTCTCTCCCAAGTGGTAATAACAAAGCAATTGAATGAGGAGCTGACAAAAATGAAATCAGAAATAATCTCTCAAATAACTACAGTTATTACCAAAATACACACCATGTTTAGCAATGTTAGAGCAGATACCAGCCAAAACAACAGACGAGCATCAGCAAATTATGGAAGTGCAGCATATTAAACAAATGGAATCCATAAAACACATTTAAGCAGATACCCAGGAGAATAAAAACTCCATTGGAAGTTTTTGAAGCAGATTAGGCCAATGTAAGGACACGATCTCAGACATTGAAGACAGGCTTGCACTAAGTGAACAGGAAAAAAAAAAGATTTCTCATAACTACCAAGGGACCATTAGGAATCAATCCAGCAGCTGCTAGATGAGACAAAGAAGATTAATTGAAGTCAATGAACAAGCAGGAAATACCACAAATGACATTAAAAACATGTTCACAGACATCGTGACAGATAAATCTCCCGGTAGAGAAAAAGAATTTGACATACAAATAACTGAGGAATATAAAAGGCAATTACCAATAATCAAAAAAATCTACGTTAAGACATATCACAGTCAAGATTCCAGAAATTCAACACAAGGATAGAATCTTACAAGCTGTTATGGAAAAGAAACAAATCACCTATAAAGGAAAGCCCATCAGAATCACAGCTGACTTCTCAGCACAAACTCTCAAGTCAAAAAGAGGTTGCAGTGAAGTACTCTGAGTTCTAAAGGAAAACAACTTTCAACCCAGATTGATGCATCCCACAAAACTATCTTTCAAAATTGATGGAGAAATAAGACACTTTCATGACAAAGAACAACTGAGGAAATTTATGACCACTAAACTAGCACTCCAAATTGTTCTGAAGGACATTGTAGAAAGAGATAATAAGGACTACAGCACCATGAACCCCAACAGAAGAAATCCACCAGGAAAGTCAAACACATAGAGGGAAGGAAAAAAAAGGGGGTGGAGGGAGCCAATACCTGGAAAATAACTTGACAAGGCTAAGTCAGTATACATCAGTTAACCATGAATGTTAATGGTCTCAATTCACCAGTCAAAAGACACAGACAGGCAGAATGGATTGAGAAGCAAGTTCCAACAGTGTGCTGCAAACAAGAACACATTCTAATTCAAAAAGAAATTTGTAGACTGAAAGTCAAAGGATGGAAAACAATACTACATTCAACAGGAATCCAGAAAAAAGCAGGGGGTAGCTACTGTATTTGCAGACAAAGTGAATTTCAAGCCAAGACTGATTAAGAGAAATAAAGAAGGTCACTACATCCTCTTAAAGGGAACAATACAAGAGGAAGAGATAACAATCATAACAAATACCAGTGCAGCCAACTATATAAAACAATTTCTAATCAACATGAAAAATCAAATGAGCCCTAATACAATTGTATTGGGAGACCTCAATACTCCACTGTCGCAAAAAGACAGATGAACTAGACAAAAAAATCAATAATGAAATATTAGAACTAAATCAAACTTTTGAGCAAATAGACTTAGTAGATGTCTATGAGTATTCCACCCAACAGCATTAGAATATACCTTCTTCTCAGATGCACATGGGACATTCTGCAAAGTAGACTATATACCAGCTCATAGAGCATGCTTTAGTACATGTAAAGGAACTGAAATTATCCCATGCATACCATCAGACCACAGTACAATGAAATTGGAAATCCATGCCAAAGGACACCACAAGAATTTCATAAACACATGGAAATTAAATAACACCCTGCTGAACAGCAAATGGGTCACAGATAAAATTAAAGAAGAAATTAGACAGTTTTTACAGTTGAATGATAATGACAGTACAACATAATGGAAATCGTGCAACACAATGAAAGCAGTCTTAAGAGGGAAATTTATAGCAGTAAATGATCATATCAGGGTAACAGAGCAACATCATATAAACAACTTAATGTTGAACCACAAATTTCTAGAAAAAGAAGAACAGGCTAAACCAAAAGCTCATACAAGGGAGGAAATTATAAAGACCACAGCAGCAATTAACAGACTGGAGACTAAAAAAACAATACAACGAATCAATGAATTGAAGAATGGGTTCTCTGAAAGGTTAAATAAAATGGACAAACCCTTAGCCAACCTTCTCAAAAAAAGGAAAGAAAAGACTCAAATCCATGCATTCAAGAAAGAAACCGGTGAAATCACAACAGACACTGCAAAAATCCAGAAAATCACCTATCCGTCCTTGGAACACTTGTATTCTAAAAAGTTGGAAAATACAGAAGAAATGGACAGATTCCTAGATACATATGAATTACCAAAGCTGAATCAAGAAGATATAAAAATCCCAAATGATCCAACATCGATAAATGAAATCGAACATGTAACTAACAACCTATCAACAAAGAAAAACCCAGGCCCTAATGGATTCACTGCTGAATTCTACAAGAAATTTAGTGAAGACCTAACACCACTACTTCTCAAACTCTTTAATGAAACCACAAGGGAAATAATATTCCCAAATTCATTCCTGGAAGCAAGCATTACTCTGATTCCAAAACCAGAGAAGGACCCAACTAAGAAAGAGAATTACAAGCCAATCTTCCTAATCAACAATAATGCAAAAATCCTCAATAAGATACTGGTGAACAGACTGCAGCAAATCATCAAAAAGATTGTACACCATGATCAAGTGGGATTCATCCCAGGGATGCAAAGATGGTACAACATAGGGAAACCCATAAACGTAATACACCATATTAACAGAGCCAAGGACAAAAATCATATGATCAGCTCAATAGATGCTGAAAAAGCTTTTGACAAAGTCCAGCACCCATTCATGATAAAAACCCTAGAGAAAATTGGAATAGATGGTCTTTATCGCAATCTGACAAAGGCCATCTATGACAAACCAACAGCCAACATCATACTAAATGGACAAATACTGAAAGTTTTCACTCCAAAATCAGGAATACGACAAGGATGCCCACAGTCTCCACTCTCATTCAACATAGTCCTGGAAACTTAAACTGGAGCAATTAGACAAGAGAAAGAAATAACAGGAATAAAGATAGGAAAGGAAGAAGTTAAACTATCATTATTTGCAGATGACATGATACTACTCAGAAGACCCCAAAAACTCCAACAAAAGACTTCTAGATTTAATAAGCAAATTCAGTAATGTAGCTGGTTACGAAGTTAACACTCAAAAATCAATACCCTTCCTATACACAAATAACAAAGTCACGGAGAGAAAAATCAGGGAAACAATACATTTCACAGTAGCATCCAAAAAAATGAAATACCTAGGAATAAATCTAATGTAGGACGTAAAAGAACTTTGCATTGAAAACCACAGTACTCTGACAAAGGAGCTTGAAGAGGATATTAGAAAACGGAGAAATATCCTATGCTCTTGGGTAGGAAGAACCAATATAGTGAAAATTGACATACTTCCAAAACTATTACACAGATTCACTGCAATCCCAATCAAAATTCCAATAGCATATCTCACAGAATTAGAGAAAACAATCCTAAAATTCATCGGAAACCAGAAGAGACCTAGAATAGCAAAGGCAATCCTGGGCAACAAAAACAAGACAGGGGCATCACAATCCCTGACTTGAAATTATACTATAAAGTTACTGTGATAAAAGCAGTGTGATACTGGCAAAAGAAAAAAATACCCTGAAGATCAATGGAATAGATTAGAAGATGCAGAAACACCTGCACACACACTAAGCCACCATATCTTTGACAAAGGCATTCAAGGGAAACATGATAGCCTCTTTAATAAATGGTGTTAGAAAAACTAGCTCTATACATGCCAACGAATAAAACTGGACCCATATCTTTCACCATGTACTAAGCTAAAATCAGAATAGATCAAAGAGCCGGGAGTGCGCCCTCACTAGCTGTGCACAGGATCCAGCTCTATTTGGTCCCGCAACTCAGCACAACCCACCAGGGGAACACCTAGCCAGCCTCGAAGGACACAGAGGTACTGAGAACAGCCTAGCCCAGAACCCCAGAGCTGCTCATCAGGGACTGGCCAGCGTAGCTGCAGGGCCTTGGAGAGTTTGGGCTCTGTCCATCAGAGCACAGGGCTCGAGCTCCATTGTTCAGTGGAGCGGGCTGCGTGGCGGATCCTAGAGGTTGCGGGCATGCCCAACCAGGAGCAAGGCCCCGGAACTGTAGGTGTGGGGCTCGCCCAGTCTTACGCGGCACTCCAGAGGCTCTGAACTGCTTGCAGCCAGACTAAGGGTCCAGGTGGCGCCACACTCCAGGGTACACTCCGCCTAGCTGCGTGGGTCCAGGAGGTCTTGGCCTCCATCCGGTAAGGTGAAGGCTTCAGGAGCACACTCCAGGAGTGCGCCCTCACTAGCTGCACAGAGGATCCAGCTCTACCCAGTCCTGCGACTCAGCACAACCCACCAGGGGAACGCCCAGTCAGCCTCGCAGGACACAGAGCCACACAGGTTCCAGAAGAAAATGACAAAACAAAAGACCAAGAGGCATTCTCAGTCCCACAGCCCACTGAGAACAAAACCAAGAGACACTGAAATGAAAGACACTTGGAGTCACACAACTGAAGTTTCTGAAATGATAGCAAATGCAGTAAAGAAACAGCTCAATAAAGCTATAGAGAAACTCAAATCAGAAATAATCTCTCAGCTAAAACACGAAATGACAATCATTATTAAAGAAATGTGTGTATCTAAAGAAGAGCAAGATAAAAAAAATAGAAGAACTTAAGAAAATGATGGAAACTTTGAATGAACAATATAAGACACAAACAGAATGCATGAAACAGATTCAAAGGAAAATTCAGGAAATGAAAAATTCCATGCAAAGCTTGAAAAACCGCTTGAATGAACCTGAAGACAAAATCTCAGATCTTGAAGACAGCATGGGAGCTTATGAACATGAATGAAAAGATCTCTTAAAAATAGTAAGGAACCAAGAAACAACAATTCAACAGCTGTAAGAAGATAACAAGAGAAATAACATAAGATTAATAGGCATAAATGAAAAAGCAGAGGTCAATACTAATGACCTGCAAAGACTATTCACAGAAATAATAGCAGAAAACTTTCCAAACATGGGAAGAGAATCTGAAATACAGTTAACTGAGGCATACAGAACCCCAATTAACCAGAACCAAAATAAATCCTCACCCAGACATATAATAATAAGGGTATCAGAAATACAGCACAAGAACAAAATACTAAAAGCTAAACCCTAAATGTTGTGACATAAAATACATGCTTATCTAAGTATAAAAATTTCTCGAAGACTTAGGAATGTTTATATATTAACAATAGTGTGACAAGCAAGACGTGAACTTTCATGCAACAATATGCAATCCTTTCTCTTCTTCGTATTTTGTTTAAGAATACAGTGTGCATTATTTTTATAATTTCTTCAACTTAAATAAGTATTTGTTACAGTACCAAAAGAAGGAAAAACACCTTATGCTTTTTAGTAAGCATACTTAGTAAGGATACTTAACAAAAAGTTAAATTCTAATATTAACATTTAATTTGCCAGTAAGAATGTATGTAACATTTTCTTTTTAAATTTCTTTGCATTAGCCGAGTGTGGTGGTGCACACCTTTAATCCCAGCACTCAGGAGGCTGAGGTAGGAGGAGCGTTTTGAGTTCGAGGCCCACTTGGGCTACAATGCAAGCGCAAGGCTGGCCTGAGCTACGTAGTGTGACCCTGCCTCAAAAAACTAGGGCTGGGAGTTTGGCTCAGTGACTTAAGCACCTGTCTGGCAGGTATGAGCCTGTGAGTTCAATCCACGGTGCTGCAAAAAATAAAAAAATAAATAAATAAATAAATAAAAATTTTAAAAAATTTCTTCGCATTTTAGAACAATTTTTTCATATATTTTAAACATAATACATCATAGTAAATTTGTCCCTGTACATGATGTGTCTTGTTTTTTCCCATTCCTTACCACTGCCTTGAGCCCACCTTCCACTCCTTATTTACAAAAGCTTTGTTTGCTTCTCTTCCCTCTATTCTTTTTTTCCTGTCCCTTATTTTTCCCCCAACCCCCACTCCCCTCCCTTATTCCTCTTCTGATTCGAATATTTTCTTCCCATTTCACAAAATCTAGTATACATTTTGGTCTTTATTTAAAACTTTTGATTTCTCACACCAGAGAAACAATATGGCATTTAAACATATGTGTCCAATTTACTTCACATAACAGTATGCACAAGGTGCATCCATTTACCTAGAAATGTCTCAAACTTATCTTTCTTTATGGCAGAGTAGTGCTCCATTGTATTACAACAAAACAAAATGAACATAAACAAAACAAAACAAAAAAGTTGTTTTATCCATTCATCAGTGGATGCTTCCATGATGTAACTATTACAAACTATGTGCTGCTATAAACATGGGTGGGCTGCACTATGATTCTTTACATCTTTCCAGAAGATACCAAGAGAAAAACCTGGGTTGAATGGAACCTCTAGTTTTAGTTTTTGAGGAATCCCCACACTGATTTCCACAGTGGTTGCAACAATCTACACTCCCACCAACAGTGGAGAAGGGTTTCTTTTTCCCCATAGCCCCACCAGCATTCGTCATTGGTTGATTTCTTGATAATATCCATTCTTTCTGGAGATGGAATCTCGGTATTGTTCTAATTTGCATCTCTCGAATAACCAGTACTGTTAAATATTTTTCATATATTTATTTGCCATTTCTACTTCATCTGAGAGGTGTCATTTCAGATGCCCATTTTTAGATTGGGTCTTTATATTTGGGGCTCTGATTTTTTTTAGTTTGTATATATTCTAGTTATCATTCCTATGTCTGAGGAACAGCTGGTAAAATTTGCTGCCCACGCTGTGGGTTGTCTCTTCACTCTGCTGATGGTTTCTCTTGCTGTGCATAAGCTTTGTAATAAGATGAGATCCCAATGGTTGATTCTTTGTGCTAGTTCTTGAGTGACTGGGACTTTGTTCATACCATCTTTGCTTACACTCCAATGTCTTCAAGAGTTCTGCCTATTTTGTTTTCTAGTAAATTTAGTGTTTAATATTTACACCTTTGACCCATTTCCATTTTAGCCTAGTGCATGGCGAAGCATATGGCTCTAGTTTTAATCATTGGCATGTGGACAGTCAGTTTTTCTAGCAGCATTTATCAAAGAGGCTATCTTTCTTCCAGTAAAGGTGTTTGGCTCCTTTGTCAAAGATAAGGAGGCTGACTATGTTTGGAGTTTTTTCTCCATCTTCTAATATGTTCCATTGATCCTTGGGTCTGTTTTTTTCCCCCGTATCATGCTGGTTTTTCAGGTTTTTGTTTGTTTTGAGACAGGGTCTCAAGCTGACCTTGAATTCATTATGTAGTCCACTTTCCCCTAGAACTGTTGGTAATCCTCTGGCCTCAATCTCCCACGTGCTGGGATGACAAGCATGCACCACCACGTCTGGCACCATGCTGGTTTTATCATACTAGCTTTGTAATATAAATTCAAGTCAGGAATTTTGATACCCTCTACTTTGTCTTTCTTGCCCAGAATTGCTCTTGCTGCTCGAGGTCTCTTCTGGTTCCAAATGAATTTTAAGACTGTTTTCTCTAAATGTGTGAGGTGTGCTCTGAGTATTTTGACCTGGATTGCATTACATCTGTATAACAATTATGGGAGTATGCCCATTTGCACTATATTGGTTCTTTCTCCTCAAGAACAAGGAACATCTTTACATTTTATGATATCCTCTTCAATCTCCTTTTTCACAGTACTATAGTTTTTGATGTAAAAGTCTTTTAGATTCTTCAATATTGATTCCTTATTTTTTATTTTAGCAAAGAAAAAAAACAGAAAAAAAGACATATAAAACAAAAACAACAAGCAAAAGAGACAAACAAACAACTAGAGTAAATACACTACAGTAACATTGCAGGTTTACAAAATCGGATGACAGAAACTTGACAATGCTTGCAATATTGCGCATCGTTATCTTTAAAATGGTTACTTACATTAACAGATATAGACATGTAAAATTAATCTAATCATATGAGAATTAACTGTTCTTTCTCAACAACGAATAGATTCAACAGTGTGTTCATTCTAGTTATCTTACATATACATATATACAGGTTTATATCTTTTCCTCTTCCCTTTTCTCTTTCCGCCTTTTCCCTAATATTGATTCCTAGGTATTTCATTTTTGTGGTTGTAAAAGGAGTTTTCTACCTGATTCCTCTCTCAGTGAGTTTATTATTTGTGTACAGGACAGCTATTGGTTTGTTTTTGTTTTTTTGTCTTTGTACCAGGGATCGAACTTGTGCCGCTGATCTAAACCCCAAGCCCCAGTTACTGATTTTTGAGATTCAACTTTGTATCTAGCTACTCGACTGAATTTGGTTATTAAATCTAGAAGTCATTTGGTGAAATTTTTGGGGTCTTCTATTAAAGTATCATATCATCTGCAAATAATGATAATGTATATTCTTTCCTTCCTATTCTTCTTCCTTTTATTTCTTCCTCTTTTCTAATTGCTCTGACCAATGTTTGCAGAAATAGATTGAATAAGAGTGTCAAGAGTGGATATGACTGTCATTTTCCTGATTTTAGAGCAGAAGATTTCAGTTTTAATCCATTTAATATGAAGCTGGCTGTTGATTTGTCATAGACGGCTTTTATCAGCTGAGATAAAGACCATCTATTATGATTTTCTGTAGAGGCTTTATCATGAATGAGGGCTAGATTTTGTCAAATGCTTTTTCTCAATCTATTGAAAAGATTACATGGTTTATATCCTTAGCTCTGTTACTACGGTTCATTACATTTATTGATTTGCATATGTTGAAACATCCCTGCATCCCTGGGATGAAAATTCTAATAAGAACAGTAATAGGGGATCTCAGTGCCCTAATAGATCAACTAGAGAGTAAAAATCTGCAAGGAAATACCACAATTGAAATAAACTTTTAAACAAAGGGACTTAGTAAATGTCTACAGTGCTCCACCCCACATCAGAATATACATTTATCTCAGTTGCACATGGAACGTTCTCCAAAACAGACCACATAGTAGCTCATGGAACATGCTTAAGTAAATGCAAAGGAGTTGAAAATATTCCATGTATATTAACAGCCCATACATAGTGCAATGAAATTGAAAATCAAGGGCAAAAGAAATCATAAGAACTTCATAAACACATGGAAATTAAATAACAATCTCTAGAATAATCAATAAGTCACAGATGAAATTAAAGAAGACATTAAACAGTTTCTACTATTAAATGATAATGCCAACATAAGATACTAGAATTTATAGAATGAAAGCAGTCCTATGAGGGAAATTTATAGTGGTGAATTTCCACATCAGAAAAACAGAGTAAGCTCAAATAAAAAAACCTAATGTTGAACATTAAGCTTCTAGTGAAAGAAGAGCAAGTCAAGCCCAAAGCCTGAATAAGAGAGGTAATTATAAAGATCAGAGCAGATATTAATGCAATGGACACTAAGAAAACAATACAATGCATTAATGAATCAAAGAGTTGGTTCTTTGAAAGATTAAACAAAATTAACAAACCCTATAAAAAAAAGCAATGACTCAAATCGATGTAATAAGGAATGAAAAGGGTGAAATCACAAAGGATCCTGCAGAAATCCAGAAGATTATCAATAATTACTATTCTAATAAGATGGAAAATGGAGAAGAAATGCACAGTTTCCCAGATACATATGAATTACCAAAGCTAAATCAAGAAGATATAAAAATTCTAAATAAATCAATATCATTCAATGAAACTGAAGATATAATTAAAACCCTACCAACAAAAAAAAGCCCAGGCCCTGACAGATTCACTGCTGAATTCTACAACAAATTTAGAGAAGATCAAAGGCTGCTACCTCTCAAACACTTTAGTGAAATTAAAATACAAGCAAGCCTTGCAAGTTCATTCCTGGAAGCAAGCATTACTCTGATACTAAAACCAGAGAAGGATCAAAAAAAAAAAAAAAAAAAAAACCAAACCAAAACAAACAAACAAACAAAAAAAACTACAGGCCAATCTCCCTAATAAACATAGATGCAAAAATCCTCAATAAGATACTGGCAAAAAGAAGGCAGCAAATCAGAAGATTATACACCACAAGCAAAAATGTATATTATATTTTCTAACAGTAAAAATCTTTAAAGAATATTAATGTTAGCCAGGCATGGTGGTGCACGCCTTTAATCCCAGCACTCGGGAGTCTGAGGTAGGAGGAGCGTTGTGAGTTCGAGGCCAGCTTGAGCTACAAGGCAAGCACATGGCAGACCTGAGCTACATAGTGCGACCCTGCCTCAGAAAACTAGGGCCGGGAGTTTGGCTCAGTGGCTTAAGCGCCTGTCTGGCAGGCGTGAGTTTATGAGTTCAATCCCCGGTGCCACAAAAAAAAAAAAAAAAAAAAAGAAAATGTTTAATACAGGTATGGTGGGAGTGGTGGGTTGATAACTGGTGGTCAACTTATAATATTAGCTGAACTGAATCAACATGGTGCCAAGCATGGATGCCCCATCTGAGGATTGTTGTCAAAATAAAAAGAACTGGAGAGGAAGAGTTTGGCATTGTGGGATCTCCTTAGTGTTGTTGATTCTCCATGGTGTTGTTCGTTCTCCTGTTACCATTGGCTCTCTGAGGGGAGCTTGTCAAGCTTCTTTCCTGATATGAACTTGGCTGTTATCACAAGAGGAGCTCGGGACCTTCTTGTCGCTGAGAATGGCTACAATTCACTTTGGGGTAGCTCTGGTCCTTATGCTGAGCATCACTTCCTGGCTCTGGAGGGGAAGATAGCGTGCTACTCAATCTCCAGGAGACACCTGTCATGCTGACTTCCTGATATGAACTTGGCTGTTCTCATTATTGGTGGACCTCGGGACCTCCTTGTCACTGTGGATGGCTGTGGTACGTTTCAGGATAGCAATGGTTCTTACTTTGAGTGTTGCTTCCTGGCTCCAGTGCACATCCCTCAGCCTACAAGCACAGATCCTTCATCTCACTGACCTTTGTGTCTTCCCAGCACAGATTCGTGAAACAGACTTGCACACGTCATGGTCATGGGCTGTAAGCCTCCAGTTGGACCAGTGGGAGGCACTGTTATGGGTTCTATGTCTTCACCTGAACTCATGCAGGATATTGACATGGGATCCAGGCCCTCACCTGGATGTTCTAGGTCTTTAGTGTGTGGATAGATTTCCTGCACTTTCTTTGTATTTGACTCTGGGTGACTATCATAAAACAATACTGTATGTTATGTGTCCTGTATGTAATTGTTTTCCTTGCAATCCCTGACTACAACAGTGGCATACACCATGTAGCCTCAACTAGTCTAGGGGTTGAGTCAGGATGATTCAAGTCAGGAGTTCAAGGCCAGATAGCAAAAATATGTCACATAAACACAAAAAATTTAATGATTGAAAGGAATACACTTTAATTACATAGAAAATGTACTTTCAGGAAGACCTTATTCCTGAATAGTGATATACAAATGAAGTAGTGGAACTTGAAAATACCTACACTCGGAAACCATTTTATAGAAAGTACAGGGAGAATGGCAGCCATTAAGATTTGCAGAGTAGAAAAAATTGAATTCAGAGAAAATCTTTAAGAAAAAAATCAGTCAATGATAAACGTTGATGGGGCTGTGGGAAAAAAGGAAACTTTCTCCACTGTTGGTAGGGGTGCAGACTGGTACAACCACTGTCAAAATCAGTGTGGAGATTTCTCAAAAAACAAGGATTAGAAGTCCCATTTGACCCAGCCATTCCCCTCCTGGGTATCTTCCCAAAAGAATTAAAAGCATTATACCACGGTGCCATATGCACACCTATGTTTATAGCAGCACAGTTTGTAATAGCCAAATCTTGGAAACAACTCAAGTGCCCATCGACTGGTAAATGGATAAAGAAGATGTGGGTTTCTTTCTTTTTTTTTTTTTTTAACACAATGGCGTACTACTCTACCATAAAGAAGGATATGCTCGAGACATTTCTAGGAAAATGGATATACCTTAAGTCCATCCTCTTAAATGAAATAAATAGCATACACATGTATGAATACTCCATTGTTTCTCTGGTGTGAGAAGCCAGAAGTGTATATAACGACCAAAATGTATTTTGAAATAGAAGAAAAATGTTCAAATAGGAAGGCGAAGAAGAGAGAGGGTAGGAGAAAAGGAAAGAAAGGAAAAGTAAAAAAAAATGAGAAAAGAAGGAAAACATGGAAACAAAGCTTTATAAACGGGGAGGGGAGGATGCGTTGAAGGGAGGAGAGACAAAACAAGTTATATCATGTACAGGTACAAATTCTCTATGATGAATGTGATCATTATGTATATCTAAAATGTACCAATAAAATCTAATAAAAAATTTCTTGTGTTTGTACAAATTTCATATGACTGTTACTATTATGTATACCTAAAATGTACCAATAAACTTAACTAATTAAAATAAGAGTAAACATAAATAAATAAGTTTAGTTGTAAAAAATTTCAGCTTATGAATTTCTATTATGGCTATTTTGCTTGGATATGTGTTAAATCATGCATCTCATTTCTACTGTTCATTTGTTTTAGGGCTTTGTAAAAGGTATCAGCACAGTGCATTTAAAAAAAATTCTTCTGTTTCAAATTCAACCCTGATTGAAAGAACCTGTTAAGATGGGTGAGTGCACTAAGAAAATTTATTCATATTTTATAAAATTACATATTGTTTAGATCAAAAAAAACTTTGAATACTGTACAGATACACAAATGTGCTCACACACACACACACACACACACACTCATTGAGAGATTATATGCTCTGAAACTAAAAATCTTAGAACATCCTTCCAAAATCACTGATGTGAATTAGAACACTCCACCAGATCAATTTAAATACATTAAGTAGAAAAATACATTTACAAAATAACTAGTAGGTTAGAGAATAAAAGTCACATAAAAGTACTGTTATATAGTATTATACTTAAATATAGACATTTTCAGTATGTTACATTGCCACCTATTGGCGGATTTTTAAAAAGTAAGAAAACATTACGGAAAAACGCTGATAAAATACTTGGAACTGTCCAGCAAGCCTGTCCCAAATCTCTAAGCCAGTGAAAGTATGAAAGATAACAAAATGATTGTTGTCACTTTAAGCTACAAAGACTTGTAATGACTGTTACACCCAATAAACGACCAGTGAAGGGGAGTTTAAAGATGAACACTACTATTTAATAATTTTCCTGCAGTGCTAAATAATTCCCATTCAAATATATACTCCCAATTCTCCAGGTTTCTGACTTAATAGCCTACCCTTCCCAATTTATAACCTAATTTCATCCTTGAAAGTCTGAAAACTGATACTGCTCGTATGGGTCTGATATTTTGTCTCAATCATGAACGACAGAATACCTGAACCCAGGTCTTCACATACCCAGCTGTAATTTATGATTCTTCATTACCACCAATGTGCCACTAAATCAGAGATGACAAATTACTGAAAAATCAAAACAAAACAAAACCATGTACTGAAAAATTGACCATTATGTTATTTTTATACAATGGAGTACTACTCAGCTATAAAGAAGGATAAACTGGAGACTTTTATAGGTAAATGGATGCAACTTGAGAACAAACCCATTAGTGAAATAAATAAGATAAACATGTATAAACATCATATTGCTTCATTTGTGTGAGAAGCTGAAAGAAAAAACATACGTTTATGTGTATGTATATAAAAATAGTTAAGATAGTTATACTACTGATTTCTCTGAGTTCACTGAAGAGAAAGATTTGTGCTGGTACTTTTTGGACAATTCAATGCAGATGTCTTGTGCACTGGGTGAATGATTTGGGGACAACAATGTGCAATGGAAGTACCATTCTGCCCCCTCACTGACGTGTTTTGAAATTTTGTTGTACTTTTTTTCTTCTTTTTTTTTTCCTTTTTATCCTTGCAATAAAATGAATTTGGGGGAAAAACGGAAAATTTACCATCATGTGTAACACATTCCTTCTAATAAATGTTGAATTACTACTCAGAATGTGGTAATTTAGATGTGGATAGAAAGGAAAATCATGTAGGTTATTCATACCACTAAATCTTAGAACTTACTTTGTTTTAACATATCCTTCCTAACATGTTATACATGGTGAATGCTGTAAGATTCTTGTTGCAGTGTAGATAGTTTTTGAAATGCAGGTATGTCACACCTAGCTACCTCCAATTTTTCTAAATACTGTAATAAAGAAAGATGGGATGGGGCAGGACAGGACAGGACAAGACATGAAAAGCAGCACAAGTTTTTCCATGAACTTCAAATAAAATCTAACGGACAGACCAAACAAGAGCAATGTAGGTATTTATTTTTAAACAAAATAAAACAAATCCAATGTAGAACTTAACCTATTAACAGACATCGATTATAAAATCACATCTAACATTATAATTAATGGAAAGAGTCAAACTTCCCAAAGTTAGTAATAACAACTGTTTTTTCCAACATATATTTAATATAATGCTGGACACCTACTTTACACCACACAAAAATTCACCCAAAATCTGAGACACAAATATTGACCTAAAACTATGAAACATTTCAAATAAAACATAGATGTCAACATTTGTGACCTTTGAATAAGCAATGGATTTTTGGAAATGCATCAAATAAACTATTAACAAAAGAAACAGATAAAGTTCACTAGAAGTTTTAAAACTTTTACATAAGTTGGTTTATAAAGGAAGTAAAAAGACAACTCACAGCCTGGGAGGAAATATTTGCAAATTATATATCGGCACAATATCCCACTATATAAAAAAATTTATAAAAAATAACTCAGATAGGGAAAAGGAGAAAAGAAGGAGGGAAAAGAAAAAAGATATAAATTTGTACATATACACTTACGATAGCTAAGATGATTGTATTACTAATTCTATTAGTTCTTGGAACAAAATTGTTAACATTCATACGATTAAATCAATTTTGCATGTTTATATCTGGTAATCTGAGTAACTCTTTTGAAGGTAACTATTCAAAATAACAGCTTTAGTTATGTTCCTACCACCTTGTTTTGCAAGCCCACATTGTTATTGTTTTGGGCTCTTTGTTATTGCTATTTGTCTCTTTTGTTTCTTGTATTTTGTTTTGGTTTGTTTTTCCCTCTAATATAGAAAGGATAAATGTACATATATAAGCTTAGAATTTCTCCTAAAGAGTTTACAAGAATTGATTTTAATACGTGTGATGGTATGAACAGCTACTTTGAAGAAAACAAGACATTATGGTAGCCATTGCTGATTTCCTATCATCGTGTTTGGAAGTCCAATAATGCTTTTATTCTTTGTTTTGATTGGTTTTAGTCTGTTTTGTATTATTTGATTCCAGTATGTGTAAAGGTATTGACAGCTATTTTGAAGAGAACAAGAGACACCATGGTAGCCATTGTTGATTTTCCTATTGTCTGGCTTTGAAGGCCTGTAATGCTTTCATTCTTTTGTTTTCATCAGTTTTATACTATTTTGTTTAGTTTGAATTCATTGTATGTGAAGATATGGACAATTATTTTGAAGAAAAAAGAGACATTATGGTAGCCACTGTTGATTTCCTGCTGTCTTGTTTTGAAAGCCTGCGTTGCTTGCATTGTTTTGCTCTGATCTGCTTTGCCCTGTTTTGTTTCATTCTCTTTAAAATAAAAAAATTATAAAATCAGTAATAATAATCTATATAAAGTAGAAAAAGGACATTGAACAGAAATTTCTCCAAAAAAAAATAAAGACCAATAAACACATGAAAAGATGCTAAGCAAAATTAGTCATAATGAAAGTAACAATTAAAACCACAATGAGATACTTCTTCACACCCACCAGAGTTGATATGAGAAATGGAGTAAGTGCTGGCCAAACTGTGGAGAAACTCAAAACTTCATACATTGATGATAAGAGCAAATAAAAAAGAGCCACAATGAAAAACTGGCATTTCCTCAAAAGGTTAAATGTGAAGTTATCGTGTAACCTAGCAGTTCTATACATTGGAACATACCCTAAAGAAGCAAACATATATACATGAAAACTTACCTATGAAAATTCACAGCAAACAGCTTTATTCACAATAGCCCAAAAGTAGAAACAATCTAAATGTTTATTGAACAACCAAATAAATGTGGTTACTATATGTGTTAGTCCAGCCCATTTACTGAGTAACTCGAACAGGTGCTAGTTTTGAGTGGGGCCCAGCAGAAGACAAGAATCTATAACAGGTCCAAGCTACTGCGCAGACTGCTTGACTACTGGGGCTATATGATTCAGCAGATCAAATGGTACTTCAGGTGTCAATGGAAGATAGAGATGCTGTGTGGAGTCTCTGGCAGGCCCCCGTAGATGAACCACAGACCAAGACTTTAGGATTTCGGAGCAGGACTCTCCCGTCATCTGCAGACAACTCCCCCTTTGCAAAGCACATCTGTCTGCTACTAGGCCTTGGTGGAAAATAAATGCTTGAGGCACCAATTTAACATGGGACCTGAGATGACCATCATGAGCCGGGTATTATCTGATTCACAAAGTCATGATGTTAGATGTGTACAGCAACAGTTCATCATGAAATGGAAGTGGTATATATGTGATGAAGCCTGACAAGGTCTGGAAGGCACGAGTAAGTTATATGAAGAAGTTACCCAAATGCCCATGGTTCCTACTCCCACTATATTTTCTTCTGTCTCCCAGCATGCACCTATGGCCTCATGGGGTGAACCATATTATTAGTTGAAAAAGTAAGAGAGTAATACAATCTGGTTTAAAGGCAGTTCTGCACATTACACAGGCACCGCCTCCAATGCGGAAAGCTGCGGCACTGCGGCCCCATTTCAAGACATTCTGGAAGGCTACTGGTGAAAAGAAATTTTTTCTTTTAATTAAGTTTATTGTTACATTCAGGGAATTTGTACCCATTCGTTTTTTTTTTTTTTTTTTTTGGCCTCTTTTTTTTCCCAATCCCACCTCCTCCCTTCAAACCATCTTCCCTTCCCTATTTACAAACCTTTGTTTCCATTTTATCTTTTTTTGTTTTTTGGGGTATATTGTTTTGTTTTGTTTTGTTTTGTTTTGCCTTTTCCATTCCTTCCTTTCCCCCTTCTCCTACCACAGTTTCCCTTTCCTTTTGAACAATTTCTTCCCATTTCACAGCATCTATTGTATGTTTTGGTTCTTATTTACTCTTTCAGTTTCTCATACCAGGGAGATAATGTGATGTTTACACATGTGAGTTTGATTTATTTAAGAGTGTAGTCTCAAGTTGCATTCATTTACCTAGAAATGCCTCAAAAGTATCCTTCCTTGGTTGATGGGTATTTAGGTTGTTTCCAATATTTAGCTAATCTAAACTATGCTGCCATAAACATGGGTGCACATATATCACTGGGATGATTTAATTTTCCTGGGAAGATACCCAGGAGGAGAATAGCTGGGTTAAATGGGACCTCTAATCCTAGGTTTTGGAGAAATTTCCATACTCACAGGAAACTTGTGAAATGACAGCAGCAGAAGTGAAAAAACAAATGGAAAAGGCTATAGAAAAAAATCTCTCAGGTACAAAAAGAAATGATGATTGAAATGAAACATAGAGTAGACGCAGATTTTAAAAAAATAGAAGAGTTTGGGAAAATGATGGAAACCATAAATACCCAACATAGGAAAAAAAATGGAATCCATGAAATGGACCCAAACAGAAATACAAGAGATTAAAACCTCCATTGAAAGTATATGCAACAGATTGAACGCAGGCAAGGATTATCATATCTAGAAGATAGAATTGTGGTTAGCAACCATGAAAAGAAAGATAACTTAAAAATAACAACAGACCATGAAAAATCAATCCAACAGAAGCAAGATGAAGCAAACAAGAACAACATAAGATCTATTCAGGTAAGTGAGAAAGCTGGAGACAGTGCAAATGTTATTTAAAAAAAAAAAACCCTTCACAGACATACTGGCAGAAAACTTCCCAAACATGGATAAAGAATTTGACATACAAATAAATGAAGCATACAGAACTCCAAACAGCCATGACCAAAATAAATCTACACCAAGGCATATAATAATCAAGATTCCAGAAATTCAGAAAATTTTGACAGTCTGCAGAACTTCAAGCAGTGCACCAGGTAGTATATTTTGAAAGGATAAAAAGATGGCCAGATGTGCTACTATATACTGATTCATAGGCTTCAGCCAATGCTCTGGCTGGATTGTCAGGGACTTAGAAGAAACATTACTGGAAAATTGGTGACAAAGAAATTTGTGGAAGAGGTATGATCTCTCCATATAGGCCAACAATGTAGAGATATTTGTGTCCCATGTAAAGAAATGCATACCAAAGAGTGATCTAAGAGAAATTTATGATCAAGTGGACAGGATGACCTGTTCTGTGGATAGCAGTCACTCTTTTTCCTCAGCTACCCTGTCAATGCCCAGTGGACTCATGAACAAAGTGGCCATGGTGGCAGGGATACATGTTATGAATGGGTTGAGCAACGTGGACTCCCACTCATCAAGGTTGATCTGGCTACAGGCACTGCTGAATGCCTAATATGCCAGCACAGAGACCAACAGTGAATCCCTGGTATGGCACCATTCCCTGGGGTGATCAGCCTGTGAACTAGTGGTGAGTTGATTATACTGGAGTGCTTCCATCACGGAAAGGACAGTGCTTTGTCCTTTCCGGCACAGACATTTTGAATTGGATTTTCCTTTCTGTACATAATTTTCCTGACAAAACTGCCATGTGTAGACTTACAGAATGCCTTATTCACCATCATGGTATTCTACACAACACTGTCACTGACCAAGGAACACATTTTACAGCCAAAGAAGTAAGACAACGGGCTCATGCTCATGCAGTTCACTAATCTTATCATATTCCTGACCACCCAGAAGCAACTGGATTGACAGAAAGGTGGAATGGTCTTTTGAAGATACAGTTACAGTAAGGCTGTATATTCTTTGAATAAGCATCCACTATATAGTACTATGTCTCTAATAGCCAGGCTTTACAGGTCCAAAAATCAGACAGTAGAAGTGAGAAAGGTACCACTCATCATTATACTTAGTGACCAAACTAGTAAAAGTTTTGCTTCCTATTCCTGCAATCTTATGCTCTACTGGCCTAGAAATCTTAGTTCCAGAGGCAGGAAGATGTATACCATTAAATACAACAGTGATTCCATTGAATTGCAAGCTAAGACTTCCAGTTGGTCATTTTGGGTTCCTCATGCCTGAGAGTAAACAAGGTGAAAACGAGTTACGGTACTGGCAGGGGTGACTGGTCCAGATTATCAAAGGAAAATTGGACTATAAAGGGAAGACTATACTTAGAGTACAGGAGATCTCTTACGGTACTCACTAGTATTATATTGCCATTATTAAGATAATGGAAAACTACTAAAATAACCTAATTCAGGAAGGATGAAAAATAGTTCAGAACCTTCACAAACGAAGGTATGGGTTACCAAACCAGAAAAGAAGACAGACCTGCTGAGATATGTGCTGAAGGCCAACGAAATACAAAATAGTTAGTAGAAGAAAGTAGTTATAGATACAAGCTATCACCACATGATCAGTTACAGAAACAAAGATTATACTTATTCTCTCCTATTTTGCTAGTATGTTTGTGTATATGTACATATATATTGAGAATGTATCTCTATTTTCTTCCTTTGTAACATAATGTCAACACACTTAATATTGGTTAAGTGTTGCTAAACCTATACTGTACTACAACGTTTAAATTACAGAATGTTAGGAGTAAGTATCACCAAAAGTAAAACTATTAGTGTGATTTCATTTATACTCAGGATACTTGTACCATGTTTGCCATAATTATGAATTTGCTATCGTATCTGGAAACTAAGTATGAATTAAGGAAATGTGTCTGCTTGTCAAGTTAACAAGCGGTAGATTATGACAGTTAATTTTGGTATCAACTTGAAGCTTATAGCCAAGATGTAATAAAAAAGGGAAAGAAGAAGGAAATCTTGCTTCTGGTTCTTGCCTTTCAATGTCTATGTATAGGCTTCAAGCATGGTTCTTTTGGCTTCCTGATATGTACTCATACGGGTCTTTGCAGTGAGCTCCAGGCCTTCAAATTTTGACTGGATCCTCCAGCTCTCCAGCATGCTGTGGTGCTTTTGCATTTTTCCACACTTGATTCTTAAGATGGCCACTGTAAACCTACCTTGGTAATACTTCATGCATCATATATTTTTATATTAAATCTGTTCCTCCACTGAAACTCAAACTGATACACTACACATACAGAGGAATATTATTTGACAGTGAAAAGGGATGAAATATTCTGATACACTCTAGAATACAGTTCAATGCTGAAAACCTGAAGCTAAGTGAAAGAAGACAGATATGCAGGATTCTATTTTTAGACACAGAAAGCAGATTAGTGCTTACCAGAGAATGGGGGAAAAGGCATAAGTCCTAACAAGTGCAGGGTTTCTTTTCAAGTTGATAAAAATATATTGGAATTCAATGGAATAGTTGTGATGGTTATACAGGACTGTGAATATACTAAAAGTCACTAAACCGCATGCTTTACTTACATGGTTAATTTTGTGTTACATATATTTTTTCACAATAACTGGAAATTACAAAAATACAGGCAAAAGGAATCATAAACACTGTATTCTAGTTAGTAATATATTTTAGTAAATTTGTTTGTCACAGTAATATAGATTAATAATTCTGAAACTGCCTTACATATAGGAGGTTGAATAAAGAAGTCCAAAGACAGTAAATTATGAGAACTAAAATTTTCACTGTTAGGCAAGATAGCGATCAACTAAAAAGGAGGATGAAAATGAACTCTGGGTACCATATTAAAGATGAAGGTAACATTATGGATGTTTGGAACATATACACATACATATAGACACATGAATTAGAAAGCATGCACACTTCATCATCTAGCTCTGTCCACTGAGAGGTCCTACAAGCAATGACACTTTTAGCAACGAACACACACAGTGTGTACATCTTGAATATAACACTTTTCAAAAAAAAAGGATTCATGGTGCCTTGGGTGCAATGGCAGATTCTGAACATGGGGGCAATATAACATGGACCTATAGGGTCTTATAGTATCAGAAAATAATGAACTGCTTAAGAACAAAAAGGATGAGGGGTATATCAAGGGGATACAGAAATGAACTTAAGAAAACTTCCAAAGGCCGAAGTGAAACAATCTGAACAACAAAAGAACACACAAAAAAGTTAGTTCATACTGACACAAACCAATGACAGAATAACGTCACCATTAATGTCATATCGATATTGTCTACCTCTTGAACTGATAACAAACAGGATACTTCGAAAACTTTGACATATTCACTTAAAAACTTATAACCTCAGTTTAAACACAAGGAAAAAAACTCAGATTAGGGAACACTCTATAGGATACCTGGACAAGTAGTTCTCAGGACTGGTAAGACAGTAATAAACAAAGACTGAAATATTGCCTCAAAAGATCATCACATGTATGACCAGAAGACAGTAAAGAGATGTGAGAGCTAAGTGCAATGTGGTACCCTGGATGGAAAAATTGGCTTGCATTTAGTTAATGATGATATTACAACAATGTGCCAATTTCCTAGTTTTGAAAAATCAATCATGGCAATGTAAGATATTAACAATAGACATGTTTTATGGGAACTATCTATGCTATCATTTCAATTTTACTGAAAAGAAAGAAATTATTACAAAATAAAGACTTTCTGAATGTCACTAAATGACAACTATGGAAACGACAAATATTAACCTTCATGTAAGGAGCTATAATTTCTTTATTACTCATTTTCTCATAGACAGAAAAGGCAATTTAAACACCTGAAACAGCTGTTTTAAATTGTTGCTAAATTTGCCATAATGATACCATTTATTATAAGTCCTCTAACCATAAATCACAGAATTTTTAGACACCCACTTTGATTATGGGAAAAATGATAAGTTTATTATTAGGTCTTAAATTTACAATCATAAAGTTACTTTCATACACATTACAGTGGTGCCTCGGTTCACAAACTCAATTCTCTCCACAATTCTGGTTGCAAAACCGAACTGGGCAAGAAATTATCAATTTCCCCATGAGGTCAACATTGAACCTAACCAATGAATTTGATTTGGGTCTCATCCAATTCAGTCAGCGACCAGAATTGTGGAGAGAATTTAGTTTGTGAACCAAGGTACCACTGTAATTGTATCATTCCCCAAAAGCAAGCAAACTGCTGGATTCTAAAGACTACTTGTTCTGTTGTTGTTGTTGAGGGGAGGGTGTTGAGACAGGGTCTCATCATGTGCTTCAGAATGGCCTTGAACTCAGCTTCCTGAGTGCTTGGATCACACAAACTCTGCTGAGACTGCTATTAATTTTGCCAATGAAAATTACCCAGACTTTCTTGACAAACAAAGTATAAAGTATCTTGAAGTAATAAAATATGACACAGTAACATTTGAACATAGAAAAGAAATTGTGCACATAATTTAAAAATTTAAGATTAAAAACTTAGTTCTTGCTTTGCATATAATACAACTTATTACTTTTCTAAGGACTCAAAAATAATCAAGCCAGATGCAGTGGTGCACACCTGTAATCCCAACACTCAGGAGGCTGAGGCAGGAAGACTGTTGCGAATTTGAGGCCAACCTGAACTACACAATGAGACCTTGTCTCACAAAGCAAACAAAACTCAAGGTATTTAGCTCTCATAACAGATTACCATTTCATAAGGACTGACAATATTGGAAATATTAACCTTTCATAGTGATTACCCTTTAAAAGAAATGAGCAAACAGCAATTCTTCTGATAACATGAATTCTGGAAAGAGGTGTAACTGTTTTCAGAGTATGTAGAGAGTTCATAATCACCTAATGTTCACACAGCTGTAAGAATATTAGTGACATTAAGTAGCTGATTCACTTTTGTCTGAGGTCTCCTATGAAAACACTTACCACTCTAGACTTAATAAATTCTGACAAACAAGCAACATGAAGGAGCATTTTATCTTAATGAAAAAATAACCAATATTAAGAATCAAAAAGACAAAAATCTTAAGTATAAATGAATCAAAAATCAGTACTTAGTAGTTTTATAAACACATTTTTCAACTTGTTTCTTTAAATCGGTATTTGTTAAAAACTTACCTGGATCAACTAAAGCTTTATTAAATATTTCTTTAAGTTTTCGACTCTTTACATTTCTTCCTTGAGCAAGATTTCGATACATCTCATACCCTATGATCATAACACCACCATCTTCTTGCCATCTCTGCAGCATGTAGCTTCTCTCCTGAGGACGTTTCACAGTTGCTAATTCAGAGACCTTTTATGGGAAAATAAAGACTTTTAAAAGTTGCTATTAAAAATATATGAATACTGCATAACCCCATTGAAATACACATCATTAGTAATTAATTTTTTACTATATGAATTTCATGCAACTATTTTGATAATAGAAAACATTTAAAAACATTATACCTCAAGTTTCTCATCATCTCTTAATCCCTCTTGCCACTTCTCAAATTCATTCATCCAATTCAAAGCAGTATTGAGAGGACAAACCACTAAAGCAGTACTGAAGTCCAATTTGTCACATAAAAGAACTGTATGAAGGAAACTTACCACCTACAAGAAAACAAATTAAGTTGCCACCTGCATTTAAATAACCACAAAAAAGTTAGTAATTCAAGCAGTCCTACACCTTAATGATTTTGCTTTCCTTTAGACTATAAATCAACTAACAGGTCATTATTTCCAAACCGGGTTAAGTAAAATGAAACAGTAAAATGAGAAAGCTGAACCCTATAATGTATAACATCCTTTCAACTCTAAAGCTCCGTATCTATATGATCAATATGAATATTATGAATATGAGATCTTATCAAAACAAAAGTCTCCACAGAATATCCCAAAAGCCTCTCAAAAAATACCACTGTACATTTAAAACACAATTCTGCACTACCATACTTTTCCATTTTAATATGTTCTGACTTACATACTGTCCATCCTTGCTACAACACTTGCCACTTTGAACTGCAGTAATAATGTTTTGTTTTGGTTCATTTCATTTTTGGCACTACAGGAGATTAAACCGAAGGCCTTGTGTATGTCAGGAAGCACAAAATGTGGTAATCTTAATAATGAAAAATACTTTTTCAAAAGCCAGGCATGATGGCACATGCATGTAATCCCAGCACTCAGGAGGCTGAGGCAGGAGGATTACCATGAGTTTGAGGCCAGTCTGGACTACAGAACAAGACCTTTTCTCAAAAGGGAAAAAAAATTTTTTTTTCATTACTGTAGCATCACATAGTATTTAAAATTATAAATGAAGTCAGTTTTCAATTCAAAGTGCTTGCAATTGTTGTCGGTCATACCTGTAACTCCATACTTCATTAGGATATGTGCTCAAACATCATCACTTTCCTAGTTCTCAATCCTCCTTTACTATGTATTATCTGAATGAATAGATTTTTTACTTTATTCTCCACTAGAATATAAGATTATGGAGGAAGCATCTTGTTATTCTTGTTCACTGTTTTATCTCCAGCCCCCAATACTCCTTGGAATATAAAAGAAACTAATATACATTAAAATATGCACCAAAATAGGATACTTTCATATTCTTAGGTTCTTACCTGTAAAGTCTTACCAAGGCCCATGCAGTGGGCAAGAATACATCCTGAACCTGGAGATTTTTTTGTTTTCTTCACAGACTCACAACAGCAATCCCACATAAACTGAACACCTAAAAATGATAGTTTTATTAAGAGAATTTAAAGGTCCAAGTTAAAACTCCTTACATATAAACATAGCAAAAAGAAACAAAACTTCTAAAAAACAATTTTAAAATACTACTTGGAGCTAAAGAAATTCATGCACATAAATGAGATCTTACCACCAATAAGGTAAATTAAAACCAAGACATGAGCCTGCAACAGAGTATCTTTCATTTATATTATTCAAAGTATCATACAGATCTTCTCTATACCCTGGAAACATTCAGAGACTTCAAAATACTTAAAAACTTTATCCAAAAAGGGGACAACTTTCTATCAAATATACTTTCAATTTTATTGAGCCAATCTGAAAAGGGAGAGAATTCCATCTCTCTCCTTTAATTCAACAGTAAAGACAGAGCAAGAAAGGGGGCTAGCAAAGGAAGAAGTAGATACTACAGAATTTCTCCTACGAATCAATTCACATACTCATTCAAAATGACTTAATGATTTCAGTTTAACAAAGCAGCAGGGTACAGACAGTTAAACAGCTTACTAATACCAATTTAGGAATTTTATTTTAAAACCTACTTGAAAATGCTGAAATAGCATTTGCTAAAGAAGGTTTTGAGCTCAGTGTAGCCATCCTACTACTTTTGGCAAACTAATATGGACTATGACATCCACTTGCTATACAAATATATACTGATTTGTTTTTTGTTCTGTTTTTTTGAGAGAGGGCCCCAATATGTAGTTCAGGTTGGCCTTGAATTTACTATGTAGCCCAGGCTCACTTCAAATTGCCTGCAATCTTCCAGCCTCAGTCAGCCGAGAGCTAAAATTTAAGGACGTGTGCTTCCATGCCTGGTTTTATACACCCATTTGCAAGAAACACCTCTTCCCTATTAATAATGCTGAGTGTGTTTACAACCACCCAATTTTGTTCTTATCACTTAGGGATCATGTTAATTTTGGTTCACCAATTTATCACTAGTGCTTAACGGAAGATAAGGTACATACAAGAAACTACATATTGGTAAAATATAACTAAAAGTAATTTAAATATTTAATAGTTTCTTACCATCTACTTGATGGGGTTTCAATTTGATAACCATATTTCTATGAACCTGCACTAAAGGTTCTTTAGTTTCTTCATCTTCATCTAAAACCAATTTGGTTGTTATCGGACACTTGGTGGGTGAAGCATCTTCAATTTCTATAACCTACGAAAAACAGTCATTGGTAGCTAAGCTCATAAAAATTTTTCAGGCAATGATGGGAGTATCAGTCTTAAGGAAATTTTCAAACACAGAGATATATCTACTCCCATACAATACATTCAACATTTTGGATAAGTCCAGGATAGAGAGCAGGTTTATATGTTCTCCAAAATAAAAATCTACACAGGACTTGAAATCACTTAGTAATACAATAAATGTAGCTTAATACTTTTCACTCTAGGTATCTTAATACACATGTTAGGTAAATTTATGAGAAAAGAAGGACTCCAACAATTTTATGACAATACCATTAAAATTTGAGTAAGATGCATAGATCCCAACCAGGAGTAGTTCTACTCTTCTACAGGACACCTGAACATGTTTGAGGGCACAAATGCTTGTGACAAAGACTGGTTTTGACTGATACGAAGTGGTATGATAAAAAAAATACAGTAATTTGTTTTCAAAAAAATACAGTGAATATTTAAATTTTAAAATTACTATAGAAAAAGGCAAACTGCTAGCAATCCCCCTCAAAATACTCTCACTCACTTCAAAGTCATTTCTCCCTTTTTTTCCCCCCTGAGACAGGGTCTCACTGTAGTCCAGGCTGTCCTTGATCTCACTATGTAGCCTAGGCTGGCCTCAAACTCATGCTGATCCTTCTGTTTCAGCCTCCTGAATGCTGGGATTACAGGCAAGCACCACTACACCCAGCTTCTCCCACCATTTTTGACACTTAATGAAGCAATTCTGGAAGTCTGCTTTCATATTTTTAGTTGTGTTGTCATAGCTTATGCCGTGAATTGATTCAAAACATTTATCTTTTATGGTCATTTTGACTCTCAGAAGACTCAAACGTTACATGGTACCACATCCAGTGAATAAGGTGGATGAAGACACATCATAGTATTTTTATGAGCCTATTTTTCCATAGAATCGCACTCAGCATCAGCACTTACCATCTTCTTGATCATACCTCATAAAGAAATTCATAAAAGAGGACTTCTAGAACCATTTCAGAAAGTGGCAAGGAGATGGGATAACTGTGTTTGAAGTATGGGGAAGTATTTTGAGGGGGAGTAATGGTAATACATGTTTTTAAAAATTTAAAGCCATCACATATTTTGATCAAGTGTTCTAAATATAGGAAGAGAAGTGAAATATAAATGTAAACATCCTATGCAGTGAAACATAATCCCAAACAAGAATAGACCCACCAAAGATGTCAACATGATTCCTAATGAAAACCACTGTAAATATATGTTGTGAAAGGGAAAACCACCGGCTCAAAAAGCATGACAACAATATGCAGTAGAGTTAATTACAAAAGGGAAACCGTTATCTCAAATTCCTTCTTCAGAACAAAACTTGGGACTAGGGGTATATAGCTCAGTGGTAGACTGTTTGCCTGGCGTGTACAAAGCCCTTAATTTGATCCCTAGCATCACATCACACACACACACACACACACACACACACGCACACACACACACAACCAGTAAAAAAAATTTTAATTAGAGACAAACACAAGCACAAGTATATATGTACATACACATTTCTTTGATAGCTTATCCTAATACCTATTACATAATATAGTCAATCACTGTGTGTATGGTTAGGTACAAGTATTCCCACTTTACAAATGAAAAGGAAAAAAACCCAAAAAACCTGGGGAACAGAAAACAAACCTGCCCAAGTTTATGCAACTATTAACTATCACAATGTTGACATTTATATTCAAAGAACTGGTCTCCAGAATTAACCCTCTTAACTGCTTTAAATTACCAATTTAACAAAAGAAATGCTTCAATGAACAGTTTTATGGTTTCATGAAAAGAATTAAAGACTGAGGATATTAAAATTATAAGTATTATTGTGTTTAAGAAATGAAACTGGCATGTAATTTTACTTATTTGCAACCGTAATGAAAAATTAGATTTTCTTCATTTGAAAAAACTGTTGAGCATATACAGAATCAGACACAATAGAATAATGAACTCTATCATCTAGTACTTAGCATCAAAAATCATCAAATTATGTTGTTTTGTTTTACAAATACTTTCCCATCCGTTCTTCAACACCCTCAGTTCCATGAATTATTTAGAAGCAAACATAAGAAAGGATGCAATGTTGAGGAGCAAGGCCCCAAGACCATATGCCAGGGGTGCTCTCTGGCTAGCCCCACACACCAGAAGCTCTGAACTCCTTGCAGCCAGTCACAAGGTCGCAGCAGAGCCACACTCCAGGGGTGCGCTCTGCCTAGCAGCCTGGGTCCCAGAGGTTCTGAATTTCACCCAGCCAGGTGTAAGGACCCTGCACCACACTCCAGGCGTGCGTACTCCTTAGCTACACAAAGGATGCAAGCTCTGCCCAACCCAGCATTCCAGCGAAATCAATCAAGCGAACGCCTGAGCAGCCTCACAGGTCACTGAGGTAACAAGCCCAACCCAACCCAGAGTCCCAGAGCTGCTCATCACCGAGCGAACAACCTAGCCAATGGGTCTTGGAGAATTAGACCTACGCCCATCAGAGCACAAGGTCTCAGCTCTACAGTTCAGGGGTGCTGCCCAGCTAGCCACGTGGGCAGGTCCCAGAGGTTCCAAACTCTGCCCAGCCAGAAGCAAGGCCCTGGCACCATATGGTGAGGGCACACTCTGGCTATCCCCATGCTGCAGAGGCTCTGGACTCCTCTCAGCCAGACGCAAGGTCCCTATGGTGCCATACCCCAGAGGTGCGCTCTGGCTAGCCGCCTGGGTCCCAGAGGTTCTGAAATCCACCCAGCCAGGTGTAAGGCCCTAACATCACACTCTGGGAGTGTGGCCCTGCTAGCTGCCTAGGTCGTGAAGGTTCTGAACTCAGCCAGGCACTACACCCCAGTGACACACTGGAGGTGTGTCCCTGAACTCCACCCACCCAGGCACAAGGCCCCAGCGTCACACTTCGGGGATGCATCCCTGCTAGCCACCTGGGTGGCGGAGGTACAGAACTCCACTCAGCCAGGTTCTAGGACTCTGCGACACACTGTGGGAGTGTGCCCTGCTAGCTACATGAAGGATCCAAGCTCTCTGCCCAGTTCAGCAGCCCAGAGCAACCCAGCACAGGATATCATGGGAACATAGGGTGAGCCTCTCAGGCCACGGCACACAAGGCACTGACGCCATAGTTTAAGGATATGCCCAAGCTAGCCACAGGAATATTGCAGAATTGAAGCACTGCCAAGCACAGCACTCTAGTGCAATCCATCAGGAGGGAGCCTGGCCAGCCACACAGGTCCCAGAGGAAAATGAAAAAAACGAAAGAGCAAGACGCAGTCTCAGTCCTCCAGCCCACAAAGAACAAACCCAAGAGACACTGAAATGGAAGACACTGGAAATCGCACAACTGAACTTTTCTGAAATGATAGCAGCTGAAGTAAAGAAACAACTTCATGAAGCTACAGAGGAAATCAGATCAGAAATAATCTCTCAGGTAAAAAAATGAAATGAAAGACATTATGAAAGAAATGTGTGTATCTAAAGAAGATCTGGATAAAAAATAATAGAGGAACATAAGAAAAATGATGGAAACTTTCCATGAACAATATAAGATAGAATTAGAATGCATGGAACAGATTAAAAGGGATATTCAGGAAATTAAACATTCCATTGAAAGCTGGCAAAACTGCTTCACTCTGAGACCTTGAAGACAGGATGGAAGATTACGATCACAAAAGAAAAGATCTCTCAGACCACAGTGAGAGACAACAATGTCTGCAGCAGCAAACAAACCCAGTCTGGGAAGCAGTGCCATACGTGGGCTGCAGTCACACTGGGAACACCAAGACCCCAGCTCCTTTCAGCATGCGGGCAGGCAAACGAGAAGTACCAATCTCTGCACCCCCCATCCTGTAAGGAACCAGAGTATCTGGAAAAACACAGGCTGTGATAATACCTAACGAGGTGAAATGCAATGGGATGCCTGAGATACTCTGGTGTTTCACTAACATTGCAGGTCTAGGACCGGTGATCTGATCATAGGTTCAGAGGATATTGCTAAACAGTGTGTCATCTGGGGGGATCTCCTTTTGAGGGTTGCAGCCATTGTTGATTCCCTATACTCGTGTTTTCAGGTCCTATAACATGTTCATTATTTTGTTGGGTTAGGTTTTAGTCTTTTTTGCTTTTTGATTCTGTTAAATTTCATGGCAGGAAAATCTAATTGAAGGATGGCAAGATACATTATGGTAGCAATTTTGGATTTACTATTGGTTTGCTTTGAAGTCTCTTATCACATTCATTGTTTCTTTTTTTCATTGTTCTTTTTTTCTACTCTCTCCTGTTTGATTTTTTTTTAAAAAGCAAAACAGAAAAAAAGGTATAATACAGAATTTCAAAAAAACAGTAACAAATCAATACTAGACAATATATTACATATTGTTATCTTAGAAGTAGTTGTTCAAGTTACGAGATCTAGGCATAAAAAATGATCAATCAAACAATGACAACACAAACTATTCTTTCTGATGAACTAACATATAATCAGTAGTATAGTTATCCATCTTGCATACTTATACATACATACAGTTATATGTCTATATCTACAAACATATAATCAGTTTCTTTCTTACATTTCCCCTTTCCCTTGTCCCAGCTGTTCTTTAATTTTGAGAACCTTCTTTGCCTTTCTTATTAGAGTATCTACTGTACATTTTGGATCTTATTACTCTTTCAGTCTTTTTTAATTGTTATTTATTTCTTTATTTTTTACACTAGGGAAACAACACAATATTTACAAATGTGAGTCAGATTTATTTCACTTATGAGTATTTCTGTTTGATTTCTGCTACATCTGAAGTTATCTGCAGCTGTTTTGAAGACATCAAAAGGCATTATGGTAACTACTGTTGATTTTACACTGTTCTGAAATCCTGTATCTCTTACACTGGATTGTTTTGATTGCTTTTACTCTGTTATATATGCTTTAAAGTAAAAAAAAAAAAAGGATTTCTTAAAAATAACAAGGAACCAAGAGACAACAATTCAACACCTGGAAGATGATGCAAAGTGAAACAACAGAAGATTGATAGGTATCTATGAAAAAGTAAGGATAAACACAAATGACCTGCAAAGACTATCTGCAAAAATAATAGCAGAAAATTTTCCAAAAATGGGAAGAGAATCTGATATGCAGATGAGTGAGGCATACAGAACACTAATTAACCATAACCAAAATAAATCTTCACACGGACATATAACAATGAGGATATCAGAAATTCAGCACAAGAACACAATACTAAAAGCTGTCAGAGAAAAGAAAAACATCACCTATGAAGGAAAGCCTATCAGAATTATGGCAGACTTCTCAACACAAATCTTCAAGTCAAGAAGAGCTCAGAGTGCAGTATTTCAAATCCTGGAACAAAACAACTTTCAACCCAGATTGATGTATCCTGCAAAACTATGTCTGAAAATTGATGGAGAAATAAGATACTTCCGTAATAAAGAACACCTGAAGAAATTCAAGGCAATCAAACCAACACTACAAAGAGTACTTAAAGACACCCTGGAAAGACACAAAGACAACTACAACCCCAAGAACAACAGCAAAAGGAAACCACAAAGCAGGGCAAACAAACAGAAAAAGTAGAAAACCAACAACAGAAAGATAACACAACAGTGATACAGTCAGGACATAGCACTTATCACCATCAATGTAAATGGTCTCAACTCAACAATAAAAAGAAACAGACTAGCAGAGTGAGTTAAGAAACAAAATTCAAGAATATGCTGTGTACAAGAAACACATTTAACTCAAAAGAAAATTCATGGACTAAAACCCAAAGAATAAAAAACAATACTCTATGCAACACAAAACCAGAAAAACACAGGGGTAGCAATTTTGTTTGGAGACACTGTGAACTTCAAACCAAGAATTATCAAAAGAGATAAAGAAGGTCACTACATACTTGTTAGGGGAAAATTTCAAGAGGAAAAGATTACAATCAATAATATATATGCACCAAATATAGGAGCACACAACTATGTAAGACAAATCTTAACAGACATGAAAAACCAAACAAACAATGATACAGTTATAACAGGGGACCGCAACACACCTTTGTTACAGAGAGATCACCCAAACAAAAAAATCAGCAAACAACACAACTGAATCAACCTTGTGAACAAATGGACCTAGTAGATGTATACCGAGTGTTCCACCCAAAATCATCAGAATAAATATTCTACTCAGCTGCACATGGGTCATTCTCTAAAATAGATCATATACTAGCCCAGAGAACATGCTTAAGTAAATGCAAAGGAACTGAAATAATTCCATGCATATTATTTGACCATAGTGCAATAAAATTGGAAATGAATGCCAAAACACCCCATAAGCACCCTATAAACACATGGAAATTAAATAACACACTCCTAAACAACCAATGGGTCATAGAACAAATTAAAAGAAATTAAACAACATCTACTACTGAACGAAAATGCAGACACAAATTACGGGAACCTGTGAGACACAATGAAAGCAGTCCTCAGGGGGAAATTTATAGCACTAAACTCCCACATCAGAAAAACAGAAAGAACACACAAGCAACCTAATGCTGCACCTCAAACTTCTAAAAAAGAAGAGCAAGTCAAGTCCAAAGTTCAAAGAGGGGAAGAAATTAGAATGCTCAGAGCAGAAATTAATGCAACTGAAACTAAGAAAACAATACAAAGAAATAATGAATCAAAGAGTTTGTTCTTTAAAAGAATATATAAAATTGATAAACCCATAGCCAACCTTATCAAAAAGAGGAAAGAAAAAACTCCAATCCATGCTGTAAGAAATGAAAAGGGTGAAATCACTACAGGCCCTGTGGAAATTCAGAAGATCATCAATACCTACTTCAAAAACATTTACTCTCATAAGTTCCATAACACAGAAGAAATGGACAGATTCCTAGAAATGTATTAATTACTAAGGCTGAATCAAGAAGATGTAAAATCATTGAATAACCCAATTTCAGCTAATGAAATTGAAAATGTAATTAGAACCTTACCAACAAAGAAAAGCCCGGGTCCTGATGGATTTACCACTGAATTCTACAAGAAATTTAGGGAAGACTTAATGCCAACACTCCTCAAACTCTTCAATGAAATTGAAAGGGAAGGAAGCCTCCTTAACTCATTCCTGGAAGCAAGTATTACCCTAATACCAAAACCAGAGAGACACCCAACCAAAAGACAAAATTACAGGCCAATCTCTCTAACGAACATAGATGGAAAAGTCCTCAATAAAATACTGGCAAACAGTATGCAGTAAGTCATCAGGAAGATTATACACCATGATCAAATGGGATTCATCCTAGGAATGCAGGAATGGTTCAACATACACAAATCAACGCACATAATACACCATATCAACAGAGCCAAGGACAAGAATCACACGATCATCTCAATAGATGCAGAAAAAGCTTTCAACAAAATCGAACACTCATTCATGATAAAAACCCTACAGAAAATCGCAATAGATGGTCTCTCCCTCAACCTGATAAAAGCCACATATCATAAACCAACAGCCAACATCTAACTAAATGGACAAAAACTAAAAACTTTAACTTAAACAAGAACAGGAACAAGACAAGGATGTCCATTATCACCACTCCTATTCAATATAGTTCTGCAAATACTAGCCAGAGCAATTAGACAAGAGAGAAAAATAAAAGGAATAAGGATAGGAAAAAGAGAAGTTAAATTATCATTATTTGCAGATGATATGATACTTTACACAGAATAGGCCCAAAAATCCATTGAAAGATTTCTAGATGTAATGACCAAATTCAGTAATGTAGCTGGATACAAAGTCAACACTCAAAAATCAATAGCATTCTTGTACACAAGCAACAAACTCACTGAGAGAGAAATAAGGGAAAAAATGAAATACTTAGGAATCAATCTAACAAAGGAAGTAAAAGATCTATATAGAGAAAGTTATATTACTCTGAAAAAGGAAATTGAAGAGGATTTCAGAAAATGGAAAGATAATCCGTGTTCACGGATAGGAACAACAAACATTGTGAAAACGGGCATTCTCCCAAAATTGTTAGACAGATTTAGTGCAATTCCAATCAAAATACCATTTGTATACCTCACAGAGCTGGAGAAATCATCCTTAAAATACATCTGGAAACAGAAGACACCTAGAATAGCAAAGGCAATTTTAGACAACAAAGGTAAGGCAGGAAGCATCACAATTCCCGACTTGAAATTATATTACGAAGCTACTGTGATAAAATCAGTATGGTACTGGAATTGAAACAGACCTGAAGATCAATGGAATAGATTAGAAGATACCGCCACAACTACAAACACACTCAGACACCTCATCTTTGACAAAGGGTCTAAACATGTACACTGGAAGAAAGACAGTCTCTTCAATAAGTGATGCCGGAAAAACTGGCTTTCCATATACTAAAAACTAAAACTAGATCCATGTCTATCACCATGCACTAAAATAAAGTCACAATGCATCCAAGATCTAAATATTAAAACAGAAACACTATATCTTCTAGAAGACAAAGTAGGTAAAAATCTTAAAGACATAGGAGTAGGCAGAGTTCATGAACAAAAATGAAACTGCATGGGAAACACTACCCAGAATCAACAACTGGGATCTCATCTTATTAAAAAGTTTTTGTATGTCAAAGGAAATCTCCAACAGAGTGAAAATCCACAAATTGGGAAAATATCTTAGCCAACTGTCCCTCAGACAAAGGACTTCTATCTAAAACATATAAAGAATTTAAAAAAATCAGGCCCCTAAAATTCAATGACCCAATCCAAAAATGGGCATCTGAGATGAACACACACTTCTCAGATGAAGAAATACAAATGGCAAATAAATATATAAAAAAAAATGCTCAACATCAATGGTCATTCGGGAAATGCAAATTAAAACAACACTGAGATTCCATCTCACTCCACAAAGAATGGCCAAGATTAAAAAATCAGCCAATAACAAATCCTGGAGGGGGTGTGGGGAAAAAGGAACTCTTCTCCACTGTTGGTGGGTGTGTAGGCTGGTGCAACCACTGTGGAAATCAGTGTGAAGATTCCTCAAGAAGCTACGATTAGAGATTCCACTCCAAGAAGAACTTAAAACAACATACCACAGTGATATATGTGCACCCATGTTTATAGCAACACCATTTGTAATAGCCAAATCTTGGAAACAACTCAAGTGTCCATCAATCAAGGAATGGATAAAAAAGATGTGGCATTTTTATATAATGGAATATTACTCAGCTATAAAGAATGGTTGCATCGAGACTTGTATAAGTAAATGGACATGACTTGAGACCATACTCATAAGTGAAATAAATCAAACTCACATGTGTAAATACCATATTGTCTCCCTAGTGTAAGAAACTGAAAAAGTATTTATGATCCAAAATCTACAATAAATATTGTGTAAGGTACATATCTGGTCAAAGAGGAAAAGTAACAGGGGTAGGGAAAAGGAGGAAAGAAAGAAGGGAAAAGGAAAAAGATATAAATTTGTGTATATATATATATATATATACACACACACATAAGATAGCTAAAATGACTATACTAGTAAATATATTAGTTATTGAAAAAGAACAGTTAATGCTCATATAATTAGATCAATTTTACATGTCTATATCTGTTAATCAGAGCAGCCCTTTTGAAGGTAACAATATGCAATATTTCAACCTTTGTCAAATTCCTATCATCTTGTTTTGTATTGAGTTACTGTATTGAGTTTGTTATTGTTTGTTTGTCTCTTTTGTTGTTTTTCTTTTCTGTGTCTTTCTTCTTTTAAATTAAAAAAAAGGATTCAATGTCATCTGTATTTGTACATTTCCCTTTTAAAGGATAATCTCCCTTCTTAAAATTATAACTATAATTATCACAATAAAAAATTTAAGTTGCTGATTTGTAATAAATTATCTGCAATATGCACTTACATTAACTTTTAAGTGGTAACACAGATCATGATTTACACTGGGAGACAATGTAGTAGAATAAAACTAGCATAGGCTATTTAGATCCAAATTAAATTTCAACATGCAACCAAAATTCTCTTAGATTTAGCATCTGCATATTTAAACTGAACCCTCCCAAAGCTACTAGAGATATTTTGCAAGGCGATGCATGTAAAGCACCTAGCAAAGAGTAAGTATTTACTAAATTACTACTGTTTCCTAACATAGATGTATGCCAGCTTCATAGCACTGAAGTAAGCCAATAGAAAAAAATGGAAAATTCCCCTACATGCTTTGTCCTGTTTGCAAGACAAGGCAGTCAGAATCCCAAAATGGCCTGAAGATTTCCATTCTTTAATACAAACACCCTGTAAAATTACCACCCCTGAAGTGTAGTTGAGACCTGTAAATATGATGGAATATCAGTATTACTTCCATAATTGGGCGATTAACTGACTCTGACTTAATCAAGATAGATAATCTCTTCGCTGGCCTAACTTAATTAAAGTGAATCCTTTAAAAGATTGCCATGTTTTCCTGTGTGCTCAAAGATAAAACAACGATCATGCTGCAAAGAAAAAATTCTAAAAGATAAGGATTCAAGTGCTACAACTAAAAAGAACTGAACTCTGTGAACAAGTAAGCTGGGAAAGAACACAGTCCGAGATAAAAGCAGGGACCCAGAGGACCTATCCTCAGCTAACCCATGCCAAGATAACTGTAAGATAACAATTAGTCCTTTTTTTTTTTTTTGTACAGGGGATCGAACTCAGGTCCTTGCACTTGCCAGGCAGGTGCTGTGCCACTAAGCTATACCCCAACCCCAGTCCTTTTTTAAAAGAAGTGAAAGCAAGATGTGGTGACACATATGCCTGTAGTCCCAGTAATCTGGAGGCTGAGGCAAGAGGATTCTAAGCTTGAGCTCAGCTAGAGCAACTTAGGCCCTACCTCAAGAAAAAAAGGGCAGGGGCTAAGTGTGTATATGGCAACTTTTTAATTCACAAAAAATGCATAAATACATAAGGCTTTACTTAAAATTTTGAAAGGTTGGAGATACAGCTCAGTGGCACAAAGCCTGCCTGGCAAGTGCAAGGTTCTGAGCTCAATTCCCAATACCAAAAAATAATAATAATAAAATTAAATAAATTTTTGCAACCAAAAACTCATCAGTGGTTTGTATGGTATTTTTAGTTACTAAGTGCTATCTTCCAAATTGGAGAGTGATGTGTCTTGTTACTGAATGTAGGAGATTATTTCTGAAGCAAGAAGTTATATGCTTTTCAGTGACTAGGCAGATATCTTTATGAACTCAACTTATAACATAAGGAAAGTTTCTATAACTAATAACAGATAACAATAAAATGGGAGTACACAGGACAAATCACCAGCTATGCCGTAGTAAAACATGAAGGCATAAAGTGAATCCCACACCTGAACTGAACAAGGGGAAAAAAGGAGGAAGAAAACCCACTTGAAAAACATATTGAAAGGCTGACCTGAACATTTAAAAGGCTGAGCCCAACTTCTGATTCTAAGTCATGATGGAATATTAGGAGCCAAGTTTACCCTTCGTAATCAATTAGAAAAGTGGGTAAAACATATGAAAACATTTTTCACATATTAGATAACAGGCACCAACAGGACACTGATCCTTGAGAGAAGAAAATTCAACAGAGGTCTTGTGTTCCCCTAGAACTGGCACTTAAAGGTACATTCTAGAATGAGGGAAAGGGGGAACCTGCAGAGTTCCTTGCAACACACAACAGGTCAATGTCTGCTCAAGTTGGAAGCAGGGGCAGCAGAAGACTGCTAACTCCAAGGAGTCAGAACATTTTGAAGACAGGATGTTTAGCCAGCTTGAGCAGAGATGAACCTTATGGGAGAAACAAGGAAATTCCCTAGGGGACAATCAGAAAAAGTTAAGTATTCTGACAAATTGTCACCATGCCTTGCTTGTCTGCCTTGCTACCTAAAGCAAACATCTGTGCTCAGAACTCTACGCCTTTGCTGTTCCTCAATAAATCTGGGTGCTTCAGTCAGTTCAATGTTCCATTTTGGTGGGGTCCCCGACCCTGCTCAAAGATATTCTCTGTCTCTCATGTCTTCATCTTTCTCTCGCACAGGAGTTGCTGGCCTAAACCCGACAGGGGCCAGAGCAAAGCACTGGGTTTTTATGTTGAGCTGAGGAGACAAAGCTCAAGCCAAGAGGCTCCAAAATTGCTGTTCAGAACTACAAGCAAAAAGAGCCTTTAAAAAGATTACCAGACACTCAGGAGGCTGAGGTAGGTGGAGCGTTGTGAGTTCGAGGCCGGCTTGGGTTACAATGCAAGCTCAAGGCTGGCCTGAACTACATAGTGCGACCCAGTCTCAAAAAACTAGGGCCGGGAGTTTGGCTCAGCAGCTTAAGTGCCTGCCTGATAGGCGCGAGGTTGTGAGTTCAATCCCTGGTGCCACAAAACAAACAAACAAACAAACAAACAGACCACCAGAGATTGACACAATAGTCACTATGAGTCCTACCTAAATATTAATATGCACACATGAGGAGTGAATCTCTGTGAAACCAAGGAAAGCATGACCAATAAGCAGTAAGCTAAACATTTCCCAGTGATTACTTAGTGCTGAGAAGCATTCAGTTTTAGACAAGGCAGAACACACAGTCTTCATATAAAATTCAGAGTGCTAAGTGGAAAATACAAAAGGGCCATTTCTTTGCAAAACAGCAAAATTATTCATATTCAAGGACATTGAAGACACACATTAATGAAGCTTTTTGAAAAGCTCCAAAATAATTAAACTCAAAGTGACTTAAATGCATGGACAATGTCAAATACTCTCTAAAATAACAACAGACAGATACTCAACAATATCCAACTTACAATGTCTATCTCTTAATAAAACATCACTAGATTTGTCAAGAAGAGGAAAATATGAATAACAACCCAAGGGGGAAAAGTCAACAAAAATGAAGTAGGAAGTGACAGTAATGATAAAATTGGCAGATGAAGGGGCTGGGGATTTAGCTCAGCAGCTCAAGCACTTGCCTGATTAAGTGCGAGGTTGTGAGTTTGATCGTCAATACAAAGAAAGAAAGAAAGAAAGAAAGAAAGAAAGAAAGAACAAATGGCAGATGAGTACAGTAAGACACCTGTTTAGAAAAGCAGTAATAAGCACTCGGGAGGCTGAGGTAGGCGGAGCGTTGTGAGTTCGAGGCCGGCTTGGGCTACAACGAGGTGCAAGGCTGACCTGAGCTACATAGTGCGACCCTGCCTCAAAAAACCAGGGCCGGGAGTTTGGCTCAGTGGCTTAAGCGCCTGCCCTGGCAGGCGCAAGACTGTGAGTTCAATCCCCGGTGCCGCAAAAAAAAAAAAAAAAAAAAAAAAAAAAAAAAAAAAAAAAAAAAAAAAAAAAAAAAAAAAAAAAAAAAAAAA